>RXPK01003514.1:0-60382 GCA_004143645.1 Protaetia brevitarsis
TTAGGTCGTGACAATTCTAGAATGTTCACTGGTTGTACGCCTGCTAATATAAGGAACGATTTAATCTTTTGCTCCACCTGTAAAAATATTTTTTGGGAAATTTTGAGTGGCCATAGACACCATTTAGAACCAAATATGGGCGCTAACAAAAATAATGTCAAATTTTATCAAAAACGGAGAAGATCGAGTGCCTTTCTTGGTCATTGTACAATGCCATATGGTGATGTGAATTTTCGTTTGTTTATGCCTTCTCTCTCTCCTTGTCATTATTTATTAATATTTAAATTAATGGAAATCGTGCTTTTTTCACCAATCGGCGAATAACAAGAAATGATGGTATCACGAAAAACAATCTAGAATATATAGAGGATGGAACCTTCCCGTTTAAACGAAAATAATATTAAAACCTCGAAGACCCAGGATATTTTCGAGAAATGAATGAGCATAAAACAACGTTTTCCATATCTGATCAGGACGGCCCTTTACTTATTCCATTTTGCCGGGGATATTTACGGAACACGATGGAACAAGATCGCATGTTTACCGGCAATGAATATTCTAAGGTATTGGCAGCTGTATCTACGCTTATCTGCTCCTTTAGATATATGTATATTATTTTAGGTGGCGTGTATTCGAAACAGTTGGAAGCTTTATAGGGTTGGTGAATTTAATGGGCTAGAAAAAAAAGCCATTTAGAGCTAGGATTTTCTTTTATCCCTTAGTATAACATTTAAGTTACGAGTTTTTTGGAATTTCCTTAGGTTCAGATGGATGAAGCATACTGCTTCTGTGTAAATCGCTTCAATTTTATCACCATCATTGTATTTTGGTAAAGTTGAGAATAAGAACTCTACTCTTGCTGCGAAAGCCAATTGAAAAAGTATCCATTAATTCTGCGCAAGACTAAAAAAGCGAATTTGTGTGCTACAACTGTTGAATTTTAACCACTTTCTGTTGAACTCAGATTTATAGCCACGAAGAAGTCCACACTCTTTTCGTGTTATTTTGTCGAGAACTATAGAAAGTTTTAAATTTGACGAGCAAAGATAGTCAAGTATGTGCTATTTGCTAAGGAGTTATTTTTGTCCAACTGACACGTGAATTATAAAATAACTTCTATCTACATTTATTTGATCTAGACTAGACAAATTTACTAGCTGTTTAATTAAATGAATGCGATCTATTGGGTGTTTAACACCATTTTCTAAACACATGTCTTTTTAATATGCAAACTCCTATTTCTTAGTGCTATAATAATCTCTCTTTAAGACGATTTCTCAATTATAAATATGCAAAACCACTCATTCCCAAGTTTTGGTTTCAACTAAACCGTAACCAATTTTAAAATGATTTTTTGAGAACCATTAATAAAATTAGTGATGTTTATGCTATTTGGATTCAAGTCTAAACTAATTGCGTAAATAGATGTTCCAATACATCTATGATGTTGAATGTTTTTTATGCCACTGGAATTAACGTTTAATAACACGAGGCATTACACTTCGCAAGTCAGTCACATTTGGTGTTTGTTTGGATATGTTATAACGGAGACTCAAACACGAAAACAGATACACGTGCAATGCAGGTGGTGCGTATAATGCAATACTGTTTAGAATAGGTGGGGTTGTATATATTCCTAATCCGAGGGAAAAAATTCTGATTGGTTGACGCTTCTGAATGTCTAGAAAAATTGTCAATCCTCATAATCTGAACAAAAGAATTCACACGAATTCTAGTCATTCTATGTTCTATTAAATACGCGTAGTCAACTCGTTCTGGCAAAGTTTGGAAAATCACACTAAATAATTTGACTAGCGCAAAATTAACGCAACAGCCGTAATATTTCTAACAGTGGATCTGTGCATATACAGCTGTTTCACCAGAGCGCATCGTCCTCTATAACTTTGTTAAACGCCCATGTAACAGATACGATAAAAAAATTTTGATATAAATCGATAATGTAAAGATATATATATTGTTCTATAACCATGACAAACCGTTTGTATGTGACATCGTTTTTAACATGTATACGTGTCAGTCCTGTCTGTGCTTTTAAATTTTTTTAAAATTAATATTAAGGAAAATAAGATGACTCAATTAAACAAATGTTTTAATTGTATAACGTGGATCACTGGAATTTTATGAAATACGAAGTAAAAAAAGAAATACCTTTGAGAAAGCCGGAAAGATAATAGAAAAATGAATTAAGGAAATTAAAATCTCAGATTCGAAGTTACAGAACACTGAAATACTGGGTGTTTTTTATCTTGAGACAACGGAATATCTCTAAAATACTGCATCGAGTCAAAAAAAGATCTTAGTAAGATTTGTTATAATGTAGGGGGCTCACTGAATGGTGCCGAACTCGATCCCCCACCTCACCCCCACAGAGTGGGAGGGGGACAATTGAAATCTAAATGGGAGACCCCCATTTTGTATTGCAGATTCGGATTCTACGCCATCAAGTATGTAGTGTTTATTTGAAACTTTTTTTTTCGATTCGTAACAGATTGCGTTGAAATGAGCAGAAATCGCAAAAAAACATGATTCTGAACGTCTAGAAAAAATACACAAAAAAGAGAAGCAAGCAAACATGATTTTGTCTTTTTTTATTTTAACATAAACTAATATTTCAAAAAGCCATGTGTTCGAAACTGTGCATGATACATTTATTTATTCGCAATTGGAATGCTATTCAACGATACAAAACCGTACTTTATTCAGTACTTGACAAGCTGTGAATACTTACACATTGTCCGATCCCCATTAGATTATTAATTATTAATCCAATACAAATTAAGAAAAAATAACACAAAAAAAGAGAAGTAAAAGCAAACTGATTTTGTGTATTTTTTCTTATTTTAACATTAAATAACATTTCAAAAAAGCCATTCAAACAACGAAGAACTTTTACTGTATCAATAAAACCCATTTCAGAAATGTGTACGAAAATGTGCCCTTGCCACTTTCGATACATTTATTTATTCGCAACCGGAATGATTCAACACAACTGAGAAGTGTTTTCCGCCGTAATCCTCAACAAGCGTGGGTGATTCGCTCAATCATGTTTTCCCTCGTGTTGGCACCTTCTGTATTACTTCAGACTTTAAGTGGCCCCACAAAAAGAAGTCAGGGGAATTAAGAATCTGGCGCTCTTTGCAGGCCCAAGACATTGACACCTTCTTCCGATCCATCGAGTTGTAGGCTCGATCTAATACTTCTCGTGCTATTCTTGAATAATGTGCTGGACAACCGTCATGTTGGAATCACATTGTTGTCGTTACGTCCAAGGGAAGGTCTTCAAGTAACACTAGAAGTTCGTTCTGCAAGATGTTTCGATATTTTTCACCATTTAAGTTTCCATCGATGAAATATGGACCAATCAGCTTATTGCCAATCATTCCACACCAAACATTTACGTTCCAAGGATGTTGATATTCAACTTGGCGCAACCATGGGGATTTTCGATACTCCAGTAATGCATGTTGTGCCGATTACCGTACCGTGAGTTCGTGAATATCGCCTCGTCAGAAAATAATACTCAAGCAAAAAAATTGGGATTAACTTGTATCCGCGTAGTTGATGCTCTTCCTTGCGTAGAGCATGAATTTCGTCTTCATGCAATTTCAATAAATCGTTCCGTTGTAATCGCACCTGCAGTTCTCTTTCTAAGGCAGTTGCCCTAGTGATCCCTACCACAGAACACTTATTTTTCAGAACTGAAGTAGGATTCGCTTGTGCTAAGTTTTCTTCTAAAATGAAAAGCAAAATTGACATAAGTAATTACAATGCTAGTAAATGTTTTGTTACCTTCAACAAGTTTTCTTGTTTCAGTTTGAGTCATCACATTTCCTTGTTCATTAGCATCGACAATTGGTGACACTGGTTCTAGGACTTGCTCATCTGTTATTCTGTATTCGCCTTCCTTTACTGGGGATAACATCAATGTGTCGCTATCAACGGTATCTTTCACTTCTATATCAACGATATTTAAAATATCGTCTACCTCCTTTTCCGTTAGCGATTTGTATGGTCCAACCCCTGTACACATTACCTGCTTCTTTTCTTCAGCCAATTCTCTTTTACGGCGTGTCTTAATATTGTCCCAACATTTTTTTAACTGTTCCGGTGTTCGCTGCAAAAACAGATCGCTCTTTGATTCATTGTTAGTTTACTTTAAACTAATTATTAACTTATACTGCATACTTACGTTTGAATTTTCTGTTAATGAGTTGAATTCTTTACTTAATGCACACCATGCCTTTTTTCTTTCTGCCACGTTGATACAGTCTGTCCTCTTTGATTCCAAAATGCCTTTATATTTATGCATTAATTCTTTTAAATATACTTTTTCATCCGCTGTCATAAAGGTCCTCTTGCGTTCCATATTAAAAACTTCACTATTAAAACTTTGTAATTAACAACTGTATAAATTCACAATTTAACACACAAAATGCGAACAACGAACTCACAACAATCATTGTTACAGAAAATGTATAGGTTTTTACTACTAAACAAAAAAACAAAACTAAAAACACAGCTCCAGCTGACAAACACGTGCGGCACAACCCTCACTGCAGCGCTATTTGCACGTCTATGTCATCAATTTCTATGACGTTTATCCTTATTTCTTACTCAAATTAGGAACTCATGTTATATCTTTATGAATACCAAAGTAAGGAAGAAATAAGTAAAAGTATTATTCCTCCTAAAATGAGTAAGACATGAGTTTCAAATTAGATGAGAATTAGCTAACTTAGGTATGTTGTCTCTGAATTTGGCCCTCAGCCACTGTTTGATGAAATGATATCAATTTGAAAACGATTGGATCGGTACCTTTCATATTATCAAAGAGGAAGCTAGCAGAAGCTACTAAAGAAGCCATTCTTGAGAGTTCCTAACCCCATTAAAACATATTATAACCATGCGTAGGCTTGTTCCGCCGGTTGTAACTATACTAACAGCTTCTTGCGGGTTTCGCCGTGTTGTCAAAACTTTCGCTCGACGTTCGGTTGTTCATACTGACAGCTTCTTCAGGATAACTGAACTTGATTTCTCCATGGTCCGACATGCTTCATATAGATACGCCCCTGGTGCATCCAACCGTGTAGTTTCCGCTCCATTGACCGTGACGGTTCGTAGTAGGCTTTTCCACGTGTTGCTAAGGTGGTACCTTCTTTCTCTGTTAACGGTTTATTCTTTTCATATTTCTATGGCTTCCCTGATGAGTCTTTTCCCGTAGTTTCTTGTGGTAGTTTATTACTTTTACATTCTTGAAATCCATTTTGTGTCCGGTGTCGTGCATGTGGTTCTGCCACCGCTGATTGCTCGGCTCTTTCTTAATCTTGAGTCCCTCGTCGTGTTCTTTTATTCTTATGTCGATGGCTCTTCCTGTTTGTCCGACGTAGCACTGTCCGCATTGGGCATGTTATCTTGTAGATACCTTCTGCGCGCCCTTGGGTATCTTATCCTTTGCGGTCGGTAGATCTGCTGGATCGACGTTGCAGTCCCGAAGCGTACTTGTACGTTACGTTTCTTCAAAATTCGGCCTACTTTTTCGGTGACTCCTGCTATGTAAGGTAAACACGCATCCCTCTTCGTCGGTTCTGTAGTTTTCTCCAGTGTCGTCTTCTTCTTAGGGCTCTCCTTATGTCGTTGTCAGTGTAACCATTTCTTCTATTGGCTTCCTGCAAATGTATCTTTCACTGGTAAGATGTTGTTCGTCAACTGATGGTTTCGGCTCTGGATAGCAAAGTTTGTATTAATCTCTTCTTCTGCATCGGATGATGGTGAGATCTTGCATGCAGTATCATATCGGTGTGCGTCTTCTTTCTAAAATACTGCGTGCTGTAGCATTCCCTCTGTTGTTGTCCTGACGCATAACATCCCAGGAAAGGGAGATTTCCATTTTGTTCTTTCTCCATGGTAAACTTGATGGCTGGGTGCTGTGAGTTTATGTGTTCTAAGAACTGTTGTAGTTTTTCTTCTCCGTGTTGCCATATTACACAAAGTATCGTCGACATATCGCAGCCAACACTTGGGTTTCATATCGCTGGAACTTAGGGCTTCTTCTTCAAATGCTTCCATAAACAAGTTGGCTATTACAGGTGATAAGGACTTCCCATTGCTGTTTCCGTTTTTCTGCTCGTAGTATTTTCCTTCATACAAAAAGTATGTCGTGGATAAGCACAGTTTCACTAATTCAATGTCTTCTTGTAGTCCAAGTTCTGGAAGTAAGGCCAGTGCGTCCTCTGTGGGTATGTTACTGAATGGCGATATAATGTCGAAACTTACTAAAATGTCTGTAGGTTCAGTCTTTAGCTTAGACAGAATATCTACGAAATGTTTCGAATTCTTCACATACGTTGCAGTTTGTCCGGTATATGGCTTTAGTAAGTTAGCTAAATATTTCGACAAATCGTAGGTCGGTGATAATAATAATTTATTATATATATAATTTATTGCTAAACAATAATTCGAGGTTATAAAAAACAGACGTTAAATTGTTTAATTAATAGCCCTATTATAACGGCTTAATTCAAACCACCACGTAGCTTTAATCGCCACTGCGATATAATACAAGAATTCATCCATCCAGATAAAATCGAAACCCTTAACGCACACCTGCATTATTTAGCGGTTAAAAATGAAAAGCACCTCCAAAGCACGCTTCCCCTCTTAAGAAAAAAGGAGGATTTAACACAACACCGTGTCCGCCTGCTTGTTTCTGACAGTCTCGCGCCCCCATAAAATTAATCCCGCTAATTAGAAGGGCCAGGACAATCGCGAAGGGCGAACCAGACCCCTTTTCCGTTTGTGAGGGGAGCAGAATTTAGTTTGGTATGTCGGGATCTCGCGCAGGATCTCGGAGGAACTTCGTACGGGACAAAAGAAAAAAGCCCAGTCGACCGGCGAGCCAGGGAGCTCCCAATTACATCAAGGCGACCAACCGACGCCCTGTCCGGGCTGTATCCGGTTATATAATTTCGAGTGTGTAAAGGATAGATAGATATAGGATAGCCAGGGTTCGGCTAGCATATCGGAAAGCGATACTGGTAATTAGTAAGGGAGATTCGTCTAATTAGATAACTTCATATACCCCATTATGTGTATTATAGAAATTAGATAGCAAACTGTTTTGTGGTATTGAGTCTCCAATCTTGCATATTCAAATCGTGACAGTCATAAGTTTACATACAATATTATATAGGGTGTTTCACTCAGAGGAAGTTCCTCTAAAACTCATAAACAGTAAGGCATTATTAACTAAATGTTGGAGTTTATTGTTTACCCAAATACAATATGATTAATTAAATTTACCCTCGTACAAGCCATGATTTTACTTATTCCAAATACCATGTTGATAATGTTCGCACGCTTCTGCCACATGTGTTGATAATGTATTTAATAATTATCCTTTTAATAACTTAATCGTTACACTGTTGAAAATATTACGGTGTTGGCGTTAATTTTGCGCTAGTCAAATATTTTAGTGTTGATTTTTACAAACTTTGCCAGACAAGTTGACTACGCGTATTTAATAGAACAGAAATTATTAGAATTTCGTGTGAATTCTTTGTTCAGATATGAGGATTGACTATTTTTCTAGACATTCAGAAGCGTCAACCAATCAGAATTTTTCCCTCGGATAGAAATATAAAAACCCCACCTATTCTAATACAGCATTGCATTATATGCACCACCTGCATTGCACGTGTATCTGTTTTCGTGTTTGATTCTCCGTAATAGCACATATCCAAACAAAAACCACCAAATGTGACTGACTTGCAAAGTGTAACCTCGTGTTATTAAACGTTAATTCCAGTGGGCATAAAAAATTTCAACACCTTAAATATGTATTGGGAACATCTATTTACGCATTTAGTTCAGACTTGAATCAAAAGAGCATAAACATTCACTTAATTTATAATGGTTCTCAAAAAATCATTTAAAATTGGTACGTTTAGTTGAAACCAAAACTTGTGAATGAGTGGTTTTGCATATTTATAAATTGAGAAAACGTCTTAAAGAGAGAATATTATAGCCACTAAGAAATAGGAGTTGCATATTAAAAAGACATTGTGTTTAGAAAAATGGTGTTAAAAAACACCCAATAGATCGCATTCATTTAGTTAAGAGGTAGTAAATTTGTCTAGTCTAGATCAAAAAAAATGTGACTAGAAGTATTTTAATAATTCCACGTGTCAGTTGGACAAAATAACCCCTTCGCAAATAGACAATACTTGACTATCTTTGCTCGTCAAAATTTAAACTTCTATAGTTCTCGACAAAATAACACGAAAAGAGTGTGGACCTCTCCTGACTATTAAATTAGTCAAAAAAGTGTTAAAATTTTCAACAGTGTAAGGTCACTCCGCCTAATATATCTGATCATAATTCGATAATTATCCACTGTAGTCTACTTAACTAAATCATCCAAAGAAACAAACTTTTCACGTTAGCAGAGACTTCAATAGTGAAAATGTTAATCCTTTTTTTTTTAAGATTTCTTAGATCCGAACGGTGGAGCAATGTTTGCGCCGCACAGTGGTTCAGAACGCGAAAAACGCGATCGGAATTGTTTACTCTTTAGTTTTAACAAATTTTATATTAAAAGTTAAGTAGTATTATGTTTTTGGGTATGCTGAATCTGAAATTATGCATAAAAAACACGTATTAGTAAAACCTACCCTAAAATACAACCCTTAAATGCGGAAAATTGTTATCACTTAGTACACGTACGAAGAATATTTTTTATACAAATTATACAGTTTAGTTTGCTAATTCGAAGTATTTGTTTGTCAAAAGCACCCCTTAATGCATTGAATTTCACATGTTTAGTAGTTTGTACTTCATAAAAAAACAACCCTTAAAACATCCTAAAATTATATTGCAGAAATTTTGTCCAAAATACAAAATTAAGCCTTTTTGCTTCAGTAAATTGTTTTTATACATGAACAGCAACACCTTTAGTCAAAACAAAAATTGAAAAGAAACAATTAGATTTTATATTTTGTGAATAATTAATCAGAATCGGAAAAATATTCAGATGATATATCCAGTGCAGTATCATCTTCCCCAATAACATTTACTAACTCCAAAATATCCGAATCAAATTGCCGTTTTCCAGAATCAGTTAAATGTTGTAAACTTAAATGTCGATCAGAACTTAATATTGATCGACAAAACAAGTCCTTATTTGTATACTCCCTTGATGATTTTCCCGTAAAATGTGTCCGATTTTTTTTTTGTTTTTTGCTTCCTGTGGTTCTTCTGACAATTCACCAATCGGTAAAATTGCATTATTAATGACCGAAGCCCCATGAAACAAAATTTTATGTACTGAAGTACTTGGATATAATTTGCGTTTATTATTATTATTATTTATTTGCGTAATTTAATCACGTTTTAAAGCTGTTGCTCTAATGAGCATATATTGCTGCTTTGTAAAACCACCTGAGATAATAAATGATAAAGCCTTTTCAGGTGTCATGGCATTTTGTTCTTGTTCGGAACTCCTCCATTTTTCCATTATACGTTTTGCCTCTAGTTGGTCTAGTTGAAGATACTTTTAATTATCAAATCGGCAGTACTTTTATTCGACTTTCTCGCTACTTTCAGTGCAGTAGTATGCCACAAGTTCTCCACGGAAGTACTTTTTCTGAGCTCCTCGGTTTTACGCCTTTTTATAACAACAGAACTTTCAGCAAAACTCTTTGAAGAACGACCTCGAATACCCGAAGTTGTTGGTCGATCGCAGTAAACAGATTCAGGAAAAATAATTTCTTCTTGTAGCCAAACATTATGCTTTTTCATAAAAACACTTGATGTTCTATTGGACGATTTCCAATATTGAAAATATCTTGGAAAAGACATGTGTTCAAGCCAATACAAAATATTTTTACTTGATTTATCTTCTTCGGCAAGCTCATATGTATTAAGTATAAACCGATACATTGCTCGTTTTTTACTTTCAGTCGATTTATCTTCATTCTTCATAGCGACTTCGTATAATACCAATCGACTTATTTTCTTCGCGTCCATTAAGTTAACAACTTTTCAAAAAATTATTGCAACAAAAACAATCTTTACAACCATTCTAACGTGAGCAATGTTCGAAAATAGCAACAAAGAATAATCTGCATAAAGTTTCGACTCAAGAGTTGAGTTCTCAACTGATCGGGTACCAAGTGGGATTTCTTTTATATGTTCTGAATAGGCAAATATTGGCAGCTAATTTTCTTGAATTTACAAAGTCAAATAGCTAATTTACGGGTAAATGAGGTAATTACCGTGTAGGGTTGTGTAGAACTAAACTTAATTTTCTACTTAAGGCAAATTTTTATAATTCGATTACTTCTTTCAACAATTAATTTTCTTGTTACCGAAGTAAATTAATCCAATCCAAATATAAAAAAAAACTTATGTAAATAAGATGCATATTATTTACGTCATCAAATAGAGCAACTATTCAAGATTAAATTACTGCAATTTTAACTTTGTAGGAAGAAGTTGAAAATATGATTTTCAATCGCGTTTTTCGCGTACTGAACCACTGTGCGCCGTTACTTGTACTCAACAGAAATACAAAAACCTTATTAACATCTTTTTATATTATTTTGAGGAATGTTTTCCAGTGAACAAAGAATAAGCTGTACTCAACATGTACAAAATAAGTGGATGACTCCTGAATTAATACAAATATCTAAGTCTCTTAAAGACTTGTATGATTTATGTAAATCATACAAATGATGTGTATTACATTCGAGTGTCGGCAAATGGTTGACCTCATATAATTTCCATTCCTTCTTGGTATACAATTTTATTTATATATTTATATGTGAATATATAGAACTCACTTTACATCTGTGTATCTTTTTTTGTCTAACTGTTGTTTTGCGAAATAAACATTCTTGTACTTAAAGCACTTATTATTTCACTATATCACAGAAAGTTGCGTACACACTCGGCAAGAACCGACATTCCGACATTGTTGCTACCTCATTTGTATTAGTTTCAAACGATTATTGTAACCTACGATAAAATAAATTCGTTTAATAGTTAAGATAGTGTTATTTGTTTTTTTTATATATAAGGTTTCTACTTTCTGCCAACTAAAGAAGCTTGCAATCTTTGCAATCAAATCATTCTGTTCCACAGCGCGTTTTCTTTTAAACACGAAGAAGAGACTTAAAGCAAAAAAAAGTACGGGTTGAGAGATTTACTTATTTATCTTATCATCGTTCCCCTTGAAAAACATTACCTTTTGGCCCTCTTAAAAAAACAAAAGGGCATTGTATTAAGTACGTAGGCACTTTCAAGTTCGGAGCGTCTTGCAACGAACTAAATGTAAACACACCCTTAATTCCGAAGTTTCAATCTCGTCTAGGTGAGTTCGTTGGCGCGCTTCACGCTGGAATTAAATTCTTGGGGAGGACGCGACGATAAACCCCGACGGCGAAGTGGTCCCGCGGGCATTCCCTACAGGCGTTATTCCACGGAATCTGGCCCTGAACGTATACAGACACAGAAGTGTAACGGGTACATGGGAGATCTTTGTTTATTTATGGCGGCGCGCGGCGTCAGGCCAACTCGCGACTCTTATTTATTTATGACGGATAAGATGCGCTCAGAGTTAAAGGTAATCTCTGCGATGTTCGTTCCCAGAACTGTCCTAAAGTTTTGTTTTTACGCACGGACGGCGGAGGGACATGAGAAAGAAAAGCAGTAAGAGTTTTGTATCAACAAAAACCGATTTTGGCAAAGAAGTGGCTAACAAGGAAATCTCGCGAACTGTAAATCGCAGATTCTAATGAAACTTTGTCAGTTTGTAGACCTCATGGAGTGTTGCTCAAGGACACTTTTTGTTTTGCTGCGGAACTACAACTTTATGGGGTGCAATTTATCTTTGAAATCCACCCCAAATTTCGTTTATCCGAAATAACTGTTAAACGGTGAGATATAGAAAAAAAGTTTCAATGGAGGACTTACAGCGTTTATGTAGCCCTTTCGGCTGGTGTAGCTATTTATATACAGGGTGTTACAATAAGGACGGAACGACATATGTCGTGCTTATTTGATCGAATTTCAGAAATAGGTTATAAGTACTCTAGTTGGGATCGAGTGCTGTATATAGACCAGAATTAAATAATTATACAGAGTGTTCACGAAATTATGATTTTTCAATATTTCTTTATTCTAATGAGATACTGTATACAGGGTGTCTCGCCAGCAGGGAACTCTTCAATAACTCGTAAACAGTGACAGATAAGAAAAAAGTTTTTTTTTATAAATTGTTGTAAGATTATAATTTTTCTATAACGCAAAATTATCGACATTTGTACAGAGTGTTTCGTAACTTAGATACAGCTTACAATTTCCTTTTGTTACATACAATACCCCCAATATAAATAAAAATAAAAATTATATAATCTTACAATATATTATAAATATTATATTCTAAGTATCCAATGAACGATTTGAATAGAAAGGTTAAATAAGAGTAAATAAACTCGTTCTTTCGTTCATACAGCAGTTTAATATATGATTACTAGTTTCGACGTTTTATACGAGACTGGCAGTTTAAAAGCCGAAACTAGTCATCATATATTAAATTGCTGTATGAACGGGAAGATACCAGATGCGATTGAAAGATTAATGATGATTTTGAGAGGATATGCAAACACAAATCTGCAGTCACGAACTAAATAACTAGGTAACATATCATCACCTGCGGTGCGTTTGTTAATAAAAGTAGCCATTAAAGATATTAGTTCATCTGCAGTAACTAAAGGAAAGGAATGAGGCAAAGAGTCATGTATGACATTAGGCAATGCGGTGTCAAATTATTTGCAAATAATTTTTAATTACTATTCAGTGTGCTGTAGCTTCGACTGCATTAATAATTGAAGATTTAATTCGCATTTATTTTGCTAAAGATGATACCCATACTTATTATTTAAGAAAAAAAAGCAGTATTATTAGTAATACTTTTATTTTGTATAGGACAAACACAGTCACTACCTGATATGAATGAAAGATATTGGTTTCACTTTAACAACAGTTTTTTTTTTAAAACAATTTACAACGTAATGACTTATAAAATATATTCCTTAATAATGAAAAAATGAACAAAGCAATAATAAGAGATAAGGTAGATGGGCCCCCCTTGAAACGTTATTTAGTTACTGAAATTATTTAAATCTAAACAAAGGACAAAGAGAAATATGGCTTTGAAGTTACAACTAATAACAAACAAAGAAACAATATACCTAGGCGGTAAACTTGCGGTTTCTGTGGGTTCATTGCACTGGGCGTTGTCTCGGCGAGTTGATCCTCTGTCGGTGTACGTGGCGGTGATGTCCGATGATCGCCTCGAAAACGGCTACTTCTTCGGGGATCCCTAACTGCAGGTGGCACTTGAACTGTCACTCAGCTAGCGACGGCACTTCACCAGCTAACTTCACCAGCGGGTGTAGATATCATCACAATGATGGGGAATTCAAATATCCCACCACGTGGTTTCCGATTGCTTATAGGCTCGGTACTTCTTCTTTCGCTGGGATACTTTGTACGGATGGGGCCTTGAGTTAACCCACCCGGTATTTTTAATATATTTACGTTCCAACTGACCTACAATGGCCGTACTCCTTGGCCAGCCTTTTTCGACGACCTTTTCCCACGTCCGTAACTCTTACTTGACGCGTAGCTGTCTCGGGCATTATTTCATTACTCCGCCGCATTAGCCAATCAGGAATAGTAAAACAATCACGGGGTGGCAGCAAAACTCAAATAATCATAGTTGTGGCAAGTTGTTACCTATTTAAGAATATACAAGAGTTTAATAGCGATCAGCATTGTTGTTACTTCTACTAACCATGTGCTATAGTTAGATACAGTACCAGTAATCATAAGTAATATTTTACTTACCACAAATTAGTCAGGTACGCTGTGTAATAGCTGTTAATAAAAGCACTATTTACAGTAACAACTTGCATTCAGGAAACTGGGTTTAGTTGCCGGTATTAATTAACGAGAATAGTTCCAAGTAAAATTTTATCTATTGTAAACAATTTTTTATCAAGTAAACACTTTACTTAGCCCATTTTTCTACACTAATACAGCCCAAAATTACGAACTTCAGAGCACCCGGGCTATTCTTTATATTTTCCCTATTCTGAAAGAAGTATTTATCTTGTGAAAAATCTACAACACTTTGGACAAAAAACTCACAATAAGCAACAGTCGTACTATGCAGCAAAATATACAATAAACAAACGTCACACTTGAAACGTCTGCTAATCTGCAAAAATGCAGCATATGTGGCGCCATCTAATAAGGTTTACATCAGCTTTAAAGCATATGAATTGGAAGTAAATTCTTGCAACGGTCTACTTCAAATGACCACTACCCAGTTTTACCTGCCTACCCCATCTCACCCAACTCTCCCCTATGTCTATCTGTAATAGCTTTTATTCTCGCTAAAGGTCGTTTAATATCCTACTGTCTCTAAATAGCCATTAAAAGAGAATCCCATTCAATTATCCTTCTAACGCTAAAATTACCCTTGCCAGACGTAGCAAAGGGTAATTTTAGCTGGAACAATACATCTAGAAACAATACTCCCCCAATCCTGAAACAAAATGCGTTTTATCTCGACTATAAATAAAAGCCTCGTAAAATCGAACTTTCTATACCGCTGTCGTATAATTTTACCCAGCGTGAGGCAATTGCAGTTACGCCCTTCTACGACGGAAGAATATTATGCACATCGAATGAGCACCATAAAAATAGGTCAGTAGACATGCGAACTAATTCAGATCTGACGGATATACCGAACAGCTAGAATTCTGCACATCGTTTCTCCGTATATACATAACTCGTAAAGGCCATCGACTCATCTGCATGTATATGATGTTCGAGACTCCGTGAATACATGCATGCACCATAGGTACACGAATTCTTAAATGTGCGCAGAGAAAATCGTATTACGTACACACGGCAGCTGACGGTTGAGTCTTGGAAAATTGGAGGAAATAGACGTATAGAAGCGTAGCAACGGTAAATCTGATCAGAAAACGCTTGCTTCAGTATCGATTAGGTGTACGATTGGGAGAATATAAGCTGTAATACGGTCCAATTATTCCCGTTTTCTATTTGTTCGCGTTTCTTCATACTTAACTGGGGTTTGTTTTTCGTATTTGCGTCCGCCTAACGAGACGAAACGCCTTATGAAAATCCTATAAGCGAGTATATGAGAGCTGTTATATCTGGTACATGATCAGATATACAGGGTGAGTCAGCAGTCCGATATCGGACGATATATAATCCTCACCTTCGAAACTATGGCAATTTCTTCATACAAAAGACTGCACCATGAGAAAAATGGGCTAAGTAAAGTTTTAGTTGATAAAAAATTATTTACAATAGATAAAGTGTTACTTGGAACTATTCTCGTTAATTAATTAATACTTGCAAGTAAACCCAATTTCCTGAATGCAAGATGTTACTGTAAATAGTGCTTCTATTAACGGCTATTACACAGCGTACCTCACAAATTTGTAGTAAGTAACGTATTACTTATGACTACTGGTACTGTATCTAACTACAGCACATGGTTAGTAGAAGTAACAACAATGCTGATCGCTATTAAACTCATGTATTTTCTTAAATAGGTAACAACTTGTCACAACTATGATTATTTGATTTTTGCTGCCACCCCGTGTTTGTTTTACTATTCCTGATTGGCTAATGCGGCGGAGTAATGAAATAGCCTCCGAGACTGCTACGCGCGCAAGCGCGGGCTAGCGTCAAGTAAGAGTTACGGACGTGGGAAAGGTCGTCGAAAAAGGGTGGCCAAGGAGTACCGGGCCATTGTAGGCCAGTTGGAACGCAAATATATTGAAAAATACCGGGTGGGTTAACTCAAGGCTTCCATCCGTATAAAAGAATCCCAGCGAAAGAAGAAGTACCGAGCCTATAAGCAATCGGATGTTTCAAGATTGCAGTTTTAAACCACGTGGTGGGATATTTGAATTCTCCATCGTTGTGATGATATCTGCGCCCGCTGGTGAAGTTAAAGTGTGGATGCCGTCGCTAGCTGAATGATCCAACAGTCCAAGTGCCACCTGCAGTTAGGGATATCCCGACGAAGTAGCCGTTTTCGAGGCGATCACCGGACATAACCTCCACGTACGCCGACAGAGGATCAACTAGCCGAGACAACGCCCAGTGCAAAGAACCAACAGAAACCGCAAGTTTACCGCCTAGGTATATTATTTCTTTGTTTGTTATTAGTTGTAACTTCAAAGCCATATTTCTCTTTCTCCTTTGTTTAGATTTCAATAATTTCAATAACTAAATAACGTTTCTACACTGTAAAAAATTACAGTAATTTTGCCATGGGCTAAATTAGGAATATTACATGTAATAACGTTGTGAATTACCACAATAAATCATGTAAATTTTGTTTTACATGTTTTTCTAGGTATTTAACATGGAAAAAGATTTTCGGTAAAATTTATAGCTTTTTCATGTAAGTTTTAAGATGTAAATAAAATTCGAAAGGAAAATACAGGAAAAAACATGTACAATTTTATGTTTACTATGAAAATTTACTTAAAAGTGTAAAATTGACAATTTTTTTTGGTATTTAATTTTGGGTAAAAGTTTGAGGAGCTTTTATATTTATTTTTACTTAAATACGCTGCAGTGTGATTGGTTATTAGGTTATTTAACTGTACGCTTCGGCAAATATGCAGTTCATATAATATTACATACGATTTTTAACAGTACAAATCTTTGAAAATACATCAGCATGTGAAATTAACTAGATTGGTAGAAATTTTACCTTATGAAGGCAAATTTACCGGTAAAATTGTAGGCAACTTTTTTTACAGTGCAGGGGGCCCCATTTACCTTATCTTTTATTATTGCTTTGTTATTTTTTTTCATTATTAAGGAATATATTTTATGAGTCATTACGTTGTAAATTGTTTTAAAAAAACTGTTGTTAAAGTGAAACCAATATCTTTCATTCATATCCGGTAGTCACTGTGTTTGTCTTATACAAGATAAAACTATTACTAATAATTCTGCTTTTTATTTAAATTATATTAAATATTCACTAAACTTCCTCGTTTCCTGCACTACCTATATGTTCAACAACAAATTTAAGGTAAGTATATTGTATATTTATAGCAAACCATTACCTTCTATATATCAGGTATTTAGTGAACGTGCATTAATGATACTCTTTCCTTATCACAAGTAATCCAAATAGCTTGCATTAATTGAGGTTAATAATGAGAGTGTGATAGCCATTATAGAATAGTTCACTCATAGCAATAGATCTACTTGACATGAGCACATCTTTTACTTACCGCAACTGCATATATTCTTTGGTTTACTACTTCAGTTTAATTATCATAAGTAACTTCATAGGACTTCCGGTTTCGACGACAGTTGACACGGTTGACGAAATTTGAGAGCTCTACAATTTAAGTGAAATTATACTGAGTAAGCGATTATTTTCCTTTGTTAACCTATTTTCCTTTCTTCATTTCTATTTTTGCTGCACGCCTATCGTTTTTGGCTTATTAAATGAGTGTTTTGGAAGGGGGCCACGTGCCCCCTGCGCTTGTAACTAATGACCGCATGATTAATAATTCCAACAGCAGTGATTCAAGTGGTAATGAAGATCATGACATAGTAATGGATACAAGCAATTCGCACATAATTGACAAACCTCAATGGAAAAAAAGGCCTTGCTATAAATACAAAGATGCCAGTCTAGGTCCTTATATTGTGTATGTTCAAAATAAGGAGGAAAATCGAGCAAGTATACACCCTTTAAAGGTAGGTCGAATTGCTCATATAGAGAATTTAAAAGGACTAATCAAAATAAAATAGAAAAGGTAAAACTAGGCTAGCTTTTGAATTTGATAAGTTTGATAATGCTAATAACTTCATCGATAGTAATCTAAGTGATAAATATAAATGGAACTGTTTTATACCTTCTCATTTGGTTACCTGTAGAGGGGTGATACGAGGTGTGGATGAAGACATATCAGCCGAAGAAATTAAAGCAAACATGAGATGTGGTGAAAGAGAAGTGTTAAATATCCATAGACTTAATAGACGAGAGGTGAAAGAAGATGGGCAAGTACAATATATACCTACAAAAACCATTGTCATAACCTTTTCTGGTAAACTTCTACCTAAGCACGTAATAATCTATAAATGTCCCTTTGAGGTTAAATGTTACATACCTCCAGTAATATTATGTTTCAAATGTTTGAGGTACGGCCACACAAAGAAAGAATGCAAAGGTGTGCAGAGATGCATACGTTGTGGAGAAAATCATGATGGGAATGATGCATGCACTGCAAATATTAAATGCGCAAACTGTGGCAAAAATCATATTGCTTCGTCTAGAGATTGCGAAAGTTATATTACCCAGAAACAAATTAAAAATTTGATGGCTTTCAACAACATAACGTTTTGGGAAGCCAAGAATAAAGTGCAACAAGGCTCAACAAGTGAAAAAAGCATAGACACTGCATCTGTGCCACAGCATTTTCCACCATTACAGGGTGGCAATTTAAATCGATCATCTTTTTCTTTTGTGGTATCTAAGAAGCCAAGACCAAAAAGGCCGTTCACACAACCAGCCCCAGGATATGACAGGCAGGCGCATAGAAGTTTATTGATGAGTCCTGAACCAACTCCAGTTAAGAAGCCAGTCTTTCTTAGCCAGAAAACCAGTGCTCGTGGATCCCATGACTTGACTCCATCCTCAGGAAGTTCTGTGGGTGTAGGGTCTGCGAAGAATAAGGTGCAGGATGCTGAGCAGCAAAAAGATGTGGTGAATCTAATAGAAGAACTGACCCAGTTTATACAGCGTGCTAATGTTCCAGACGAGGAAATTAAAAAATACACAGATTATGCTAAATTATTGAAAGGACACGTGATTAAGAACATTATTTTATAATGATCATTTTACAGTGGAACGCTAGAAGCTTAAGATCGAATAGAGAGAGTTTTGAAAAGTGTTTAATAGATCTACATGTGGATGTAGCATGTATAAGTGAAACATGGTTTAAAGACAATACACAATTTAGAATAAAGGGTTACAACATGGTGCATGAAGACAGAGATGACGGAAAGGGAGGTGTTGCTATATTTATTAGGTACAATCTGAATTTTGAAGAAATTGTATTAAATCTGCAGAAGGACGATAGATTTCAGATTATAGGGATAAAGCTTGATCAATTAACTATTATATCTTTATATATCCCTCCAGATGTGAAATTTTGGAGGATACTTGGACTGAATTGTTAGACAAATTGCATTCCCCTTTATAATATGTGGTGATATGAATGCTAATAATCCAATGTGGGGAAGTTCAGATTGTAATAGAAATGGCACAGAAATTGCTAACTTTATCTTGAATTCTGACGTATCTCTGTTAAACGATGGATCTGCTACCCGTGTGTCCATGCCAAATCTTCAACGTAGTGCAGTGGATTTGTCTATTACATCCTTGGATCTACAGTTAAGCTTTGAATGGTCTTTGTATGAGGATAATATGGGCAGTGATCATCTTCCCATTCTTATATCCAACAACACTTTACCTCTACAAGCATCAAATCGTTCTACATTAATAAGCACGAGAGCATATAACACCAAAAAGGCTGATTGGAAAGAGTTCCAGTCAATGATCTCTTGTTATCTGCAAGATTCTGAAGTTAGTTTTGAGGAGTTTGATTCAGCGTTACACCTGGCAGTTAATCAGACTGTCCCAAAAGCAAACACTCGGTAAATTGGGCCGAAGAGCAAGACCTGGTGGGATCAAGAGTGTGACAACCTAGTCCAATTAAGAAGAGATGCCCTTGCTCAATATAAGAATAGTCCAACTACAAAAAATTTTTTGGAGGTGAAAAGAACAAGTGCCTTGGTGAAGAGGAAATTAAAGAAGAAAAAGAAATCGAGTTTTGTTGCTTTTTGCGAAGATATGAATAGGAATAGTAATATAACGGATCTTTGGAAGAATGTTAAAAGATTTTCGGGGAAACATGTGAAAGCAAGCTATATAGATATAAGGCATGTTGAAGTTTTTGCGAAACTCTTAGAAAATGTAACACCTTGTAGTGTCACAAATGAATACACATTACCTGTCCTCGAAACAAGAAATAATGACCTCTTCACAGAGGTGAGCTTTGTCGAAGTCAAAGGGGTGGTTGAAGAACTTAAAAATGTTGCACCTGGAATCGATGGAATAGACAATTGCATTATTAAGAAGCTGCCTGACATAGCCCTTGAGGGGCTCGCCAAAATTTTTACGCGCGTTCTTGGTGGACTAGTTGAGGTGCCAGCAAGCTGGAAGACACAAGTGATTCACCCGCTTAGAAAGCCTGGCAAGGACCCCCTTTCTATATCAGGTTGGAGACCAATATGCCTGGGTTCATCAATAGGAAAGTTATTTGAGAAAACTGTTGCAAATAAATTGGAATGGTTTTTGGAATCACATGACATTCTAGACCCTAGACAGTGGGGCTTTAGAAAGGGCAAGGGAACTGCTGAAGCAATTTCATATTTAGTATCGAAAACAAGCTCCGCTTTTTTACAAAACAGAATGGTTCTGGCTGTATTTTTGGACATATCTTCGGCATACGATAACGTTAATATCTCTATCCTTGCAGAAAAGCTCTTTGAAGAAAATGTACCCTCAAATGTTATTAAAGTGATTTTTGATCTGTTTACCTATAGGAAGGTGTATGTGAAGTCGACTGATCACTTTTTGGGACCTAGATGTACATCCCAGGGAATTCCTCAGGGATCCCCTTTAAGTACTCTGCTTTTTAATGTTTTTATGTGTTCTTTGCCAACAATTTTAGTCGAAGGAGATGTTGTGCTGTATGCAGACGATCTTACTATTCTCATTGAGGGCACAAATCTGCAAGACATGACTGCGGGTATGAATAGGATACTAGAGAGAGTTTCCTCTTGGATGTTTCAACATGGACTTTCAATATCACCAACAAAAAGTAAGGGTGTATTATTTAAGAGAGGTATGCAGCCTATACACATGCCTGCTATTTATATTGATAATATGAGAGTGAGATTTTATACCACAGTTAAATTCCTTGGAGTGCAATTAGACGCTAGACTACTTATGAAGGAATTTGTTGAAGACGTTAAAAGAAAATCCTTCCAGGGGCTAAATTTGATGAAAAGTATTACAAGAATCAGATGGGGAGCAGATCCTAAGTGCCTCTACAGATATTCTTTGCCATTGTACGTTCGCACATAGACTATGCCGCATTCTTGTTGCCTTCGTTAAATTCAACAAAATTGGAGTCTTTGCAGCGCATCCAAAATGCCGGCCTAAGGATAGCTTTGGGAGCAATGCGCTCAACACCGATAATTGCCTTACATGCAGAAGCCTGTGTATACCCTATCCACCTTAGAATAGAACAGCTTGCTAATAATTTTGTACTTAAGCACTTGACTTTGAATACCGATCTTATCAGACTTGAACTAGCAAAATGGAGTTCTTTATTAAGAATATATCCGAATTGGAACAGAGGTCAACTCCCCCCTTTAGTGAAGGCTTTTAGATGGGGAAAAGCATTGAAGAACTTTGATAGGAGTGATATCTTGGTATGCTACTCTCCTTAACCCAAGAGAAGTTATGAATCCGCCGAAGATGATGATTGATAGATGTTTTGGTAATAATAACCTTGATGTTCAACAAAACTTTTTGAGACTGATTGCAAGCAATTACGCTCACAGCGTCCAGTTTTATACAGATGGGTCACTTTCGGGTAATCCGGCACGCGTTGGTTATGGCGTCTTCTGTCCCAAGTTGAATGTTACAGAAAAAGGAGCTCTACCTGCATGTTGTAATGTTTTTACGGCGGAAACCTTTGCCATCTTTAGAGCACTCTCTTTATGTCAGAGTCACCGGATTACGAATGCTGTTATTATTTCCGATTCACAAGCGGCTATTGACAGTCTGATTAAAGTGAGATATACTGCTAAACTGCACCCGCTTGTAGTTAAGTGTAGAAAACTATCGGCACAGTTAGACCAAATAGGAAGCGTCGCGTTTCTATGGGTTCCTGGTCATAGCGGGATAGCTGGAAACGAAAGAGCAGATACCCTTGCGAGAGCTGGGGTGTCTGAGCCGGTGCGCTTTGATAACGTCTTCGCTTTAGACTATCGCAAGCTTAGTTCTCAATTGATAAAGGAAAAATGGAAAGAAGAGTTTGGAAGTTCTGATCTGGCGCATAGATACAAGATGTCTTCAAAAGGAATATCCCTTAAACCTTGGTTCGCCGGGAATTAAATACAAAGGAAGAGAATTCATCACGACCATGTGTAGACTCAGGTTTAGCCACACACAGTGTAGATCTCATTTATTCCGACTAAATATAGTGGATGATCCAAATTGTGAGTGTGGAGAGGTTGAGGATAGCAACCATATTTTCTTTGGATGCCCTAGAAGATCCCTTCAAATCAATGAACTAACTCAAAATCTTATACAACTTGGAATGTCGCCTCCGTTTAATATCAATACCCTTTTAGCTTCTGAAAACGTTAAAATTTTTAATCTGATTTTTAAGTTTGTAAAATCGAATGATATTATGCTTTAGTCTCTGTTAACTTTTACAAATCACTAATTACCCTTTACCTATCCGAGGTCGTCCTCTTTCCTCGGTCTGTGAAATGCTTCGCCGACCCCGAAGCGAGAAGAGTTTTACCCCTCCGTAGTGCTCTGTAGCTTACTCTTACATCTACCGCTTACTCGTTGCTTTTTTGTGGCTTTGCTTGATTGTGCATAGCTTTGCTTATCTAGTAGTGTTTTGTTATGTGTATGGAGTTGGAGATATGGATCTGTTCCAGGCGGGCTTATTGGCCCAATCTTCAACATTTGTGACTGGCTGAGTGGACCTTGTATCCAGGTCACGGTGTCATAGGAAGAAGAAGAAGAAGTAACTTCATAAGTTACCGGTATGAAGCAGACCGTAAGTAACTCAGATTGCTTCTTGTTAGTATCAGTGTTTAGGATCTCTTTTTTACTGGTGCTAAGTAATCTGTGTTTTTGTCCCCTATCCAACTGAACTTTTTACTTACGATAATTGTATTTTTATTTACGATTATTAATTTTTTTTCTCAGTGTGTTATTTCATGAAAATAAGTTAGTTGAAACATTTTAGTACTCGGTTATAACAGTTATTAGTTGATAAATGCGGTTTTTTTTCTTCAAGATCGTCGGATCTATCTCTTGTACTTTTCGAGTTATTATAGTTTTAATTAATTTTTCATTATTGCGATCATATTTGTAATCTGGGAGTAGTCTCTCCATTCGCATTCAATTCTTAATACAGTACTATACAAGATGTTACGTAAACGACATGTTTGTTGAATCGAATTTTTACGAGCCGAAATATAAGAAACCTTCCCCAACAAAGCGGCCGTATTTTCCTGCAGGAAACGAAGTCAATATAACGAAATTTCAAACACCGTATTTTACCCATATTCCAGAGTTATCTGGTCTAAACACTTACTCCCGATGTCTGCACCATAAAACCGTTCGCCATCTATAATTTTATAAAAGCAATTTTTCGATATCTATTATAGCGTAACAATTCTCTACGGGCTTACATTTCCATAGGAGCAATTCCCCACGCACTTCAGCGCGAATGCGGGCCGTATTCCCGAACGAAAAAAGACTTCAAATTTCCGTCAAACTTCCCCTATATATACGACGAACGGAGTGGCGAATTTAATTTTTCACTTTTCACCTTGACGTTTGTCCTTTATCGTCGCGTGTTTCATTTCCTCTTTTCGCGAGCTGAGTAAACGGTTTGCCGCCTCTTAAATCTTGGCGAAGTTCATTTGGTGACGCGCGTGGGCGCTGTTAGGCATATTGCTTTAAGGCGTGTTTAATTTATCATGGGAGGCCGGTTTCAAGTCGTTTAAATTGGAAATGAAAAATTATAGCGTTTTTTTTTCGCTCGGGCATCGGTTTTGATTATAAAGATGAAAAGTTTGTTCTGGGTGAATCAGGAATGAAGACGGGAGGTGTTTATTACAAGTTGAGTTTTATTTAGCGATAGCGTTAGTCCTTAAAGGTTCTTGTGACATGTTACATATAAAAGAGATTTATATTTTATTAAGTATATAATATACTTAACTTACTGTTATAAACTAAATACACATTTTATTTATGAATAAGCTAAATAATTACAAATCATCCCAACCCCTTGATCCACCTAAAAAAGATACTACACGAGGCTACCTATTCTACACTGTTGAAAATTTTAACACTTTTTTGACTAATTTAATAGTCAGGAGAGGTCCACACTCTTTTCGTGTTATTTTGTCGAGAACTATAGAAGTTTAAATTTCACGAGCAAAGATAGTCAAGTATTTAGTATAGTCAAGTATTGCTAAGGGGTTATTTTGTCCGACTAACACGTGGAATTATAAAATACTTCTAGTCACATTTTATTTGATCTAGACTAGACAAATTTACTAGCTGTTTAACTAAATGAATGCGATCTATTGGGTGTTTTAACACCATTTTCTAAACACAACGTCTTTTTAATATACAACTCCTATTTCTTAGTGCTATAATATTCTCTCTTTAAGACGTTTTCTCAATTATAAATATGCAAAACCACTCATTCACAAGTTTTGGTTTCAACTAAACGAACCAATTTTAAATGATTTTTTTTGAGAACCATTATAAAATTAAGTGAATGTTTATGCTATTTGATTCAAGTCTAAACTAATTGCGTAAATAGATGTTCCCAATACATCTTTAAGATATTGAAATTTTTTATGCCCACTGGAATTAACGTTTAATAACACGAGGCTACACTTTGCAAGTCAGTCACATTTGGTGGTTTGTTTGGATATGTTAATACGGAGAATCAAACACGAAAAACAGATACACGTGCAATGCAGGTGGTGCGTATAATGCAATACTGTATTAGAATAGGTGGGGTTTCTATATTTCTATTCGCGAGACAAAAATTCTGATTGGTTAACGCTTCTGAATGTCTAGGAAATAGTCAATCCTCATATCTGAACAAAGAATTCACACGAAATTCTAGTCATTTCTGTTCTATTAAATACGCGTAGTCAACTCGTCTGGCAAAGTTTGGAAAAATCAACACTAAAATATTTGACTTAGCGCAAATTAACGGCAAACACCGTAATATTTTCAACAGTGGTAAGTACATAGAAGATTCAAAATGATTGTTAATTTTCCGTCCAATAGATAAGTAACAGGGTGTAGGTATATGCGCGTGTTTGTAATGAGGTTTGAACTAAGTCAGTGTTGGAACATAAGAAAAGTAAACGGATCTGTCATAAATAAGGAAACGTAACCTATATTTGAGCTCGCATTATATAAACGACTAAGGATTGGTGTTTCTGCTTGTAAAAATGAAATGTAATTAATTTAACTTTACTAAATTATGATTTTACAATCAGTACTAACTGGTGTTTAATTAAATTTATTTATTACTTTAAATTATAACATACAATTAGTATAATTATTAAGTGACAAAACTGCATCTCTCAGTTCTTCTATGGTATGCATGCGGTTTCTATAGATCCTATTTTTTAGATAGCCGAACATGAAGTAATCTAATGGGGTTAGATCAGGCGATCTTGGTGGCCATCTTTGTGTCTAACGAACCTGTCAGCAAAAAAAACTGTTGAAGATATTGGCAGGTTTGTCGAGCAGTATGTGCTGGAGTATTATCGTGCTGAAAATAACCTGATTCAAGCTCATTTTCTTGTAACTCTGCAATAAACAATTCCAACATCTGTTGGTAACGTTGGGCTGTTACAGTTTCCTCGAAGAAAATTGGCCCTATTTTCGTTGCCTGGAAAGCTAACCAAACTCCAATTTTTACGGGATGCAGTTGCGTTTCTCGAAATTCGTGTGGATTTTCTGCAGACCAGATACATATTTTGTAAATTGATATAGTCTGTTAGATAAAACCAGGCTTCATCCGAGAAAAATGAATTGTTTAGCAAGTCATCGTCCCTTAAATTGTTATTAAACCAATGACAATATTTCAATCACCTATCGTGGTCTAATGGTAATAATTCCTGTACCGTAGAAACTTTATAGGGATGAAAATGTAATTTTCTTTTGACAGCTCATTGCGCTGAAGTGTATGATAAGCCTATAAAATTATAAAATTTAATAAACTATTTCACTTAATGTTAATATTGATTTTTTACCTGTTTGTTGAGCTATTACCACAGATAAATTCCCTTATTTTCTTACAGTATTCAGAAATACTATTGTTGGTGATATTAGATTAAATATAAACGATTTGAAAAAATTATAAAATAAATAATCGAAAGGTACTACAACACGACACGCCAATGTCGCTAAATGTCAACAAAATTCATTTAATGTATGAAATTTGTATGTAACTTCGTTCATTAAACTGGTAATAAGTATAGATAAATTTTTCCGGAAAACAGTTTTTTTCTTACGACAATCATTTTGAATCACATGGTATATAAAAATAAATTATATCTCATTCAAATATCGAGTATCCCTTTTATATTTTGCATGTGATTTGTAATGAAATCAATTAAAAATTCCATTAATCTTATTTGACAGCTTATTACAGATTTCTTTTAAAGAGTTAAAATTTTCTAACTAAATTTGTATATAGCTAACTTCGCTCATTAAATTGATAATAAGTATAGATAATTTTTTCCGGAAAACAGTTTTTTTTCTTACGACAATCATTTTGAATCACATGGTATTGTATAACTGACTTTTGCTGTCCTCTATTGATTAACTTCGACAAGTTGGTACCTATTTGCTGGCAAAAAGCGCATTTTTTTTAAATTTTCTTTTTATAGTTAATTTGGCATCTTTTATTGCTTTGATAAGGTTTGCGGTGTTTCTGCGTGATTCTAGAAAAGCGTTAATTTAAATATTTATTGTGGAATTGTTACTCATTCGAAAAGCACCAATTTGCATGTTGACGTTATTAATTTTGTCTCCTGCGAACCAAATTTAATTGCGGCACGCATCCAAGCAAATAAATACACGACCAGAACCACTATAACGAGAGTTCGCAATGAAAAGACTTTTTCCACTCGGTTAACAGTCATAAGCATGACCGCGTAATTTTCACCATGTTACACACTAGAAATCGTCTGACATTCAGAACATCGCCCATCCACTTACCCGACACCACTATATTCCAGTGTAGGTAGCGGTTCACTTCGCGGTTCCTCTAATATGAGGCCCTCGCTATCAGTTGATGCCTTCCCAACTTCTCATCCGTGCACGCCATAATGAAGGGCCTCTCATACCCAATTAGGGCAACACTAGTGCTCTTGCGTTCGAAAGCGACTATTCTCTGTGTGTTTAACTAAATTGACGTGGCGATCTGTACAATAGAACCGCAGCGCGACAATACAGACGACATACGTTCTGTTTGTGAACGTAATTTGAGGAAATTTTATCTGTCTTAGTTTTTTCCTCATTGGATGGAAGACGTTACATGATCGTATTTTAGCGTTAAGAGTAAATGATGTCAGCTGACGAACTCCACAGTCGTCAATAGACTCCTCGACGCTTCGTTTCAGTATATAGACCTATAAAACCGGCTCTTACTAGTGCTGATATACGGGCATTGTGTATATCTTTGTTATACACACTAAAAACATTTTGGTAAAATTCCTGTACGATTTTGGAGCTCTCAAAAACCGTACAAGTATTTCACTTCTACTGGATGAGTTTTTTTATCGTGAGACAACGGAATAATCTTAAAACACCGCATCAAATCAAAAAAAGATTTTAATAAGATTTGTTATAATGTAGGGGGCTCACTGAATGGTGCCGAACTCGATCTCCCATACCATACTCGATCCCCCCCAGAGTGGAGGGGGGGGGAACAACTTTGAAATCTTAAATGGAAACCCCCATTTTGTATTGCAGATTCGGATTCTACGCCATCAAGTTTGTAGTTTTTGTTTGAAACTTTTTTTTCGATTCGTAACAGATTGCGCTGTAATCGCAAAAAAACATGATTGTGAACATCTAGAAAAAATACACAAAAAAAGAGAAGCAAGCAAACAGGATTTTGTGTTTTTTTTTATTTTAACATTAAATAACATTTCAGAAAGCCATTCAACAACGAAGAACTTCACTTTATCATACCCATTTCAGAAAATGTGTGCCCTTCCACTTCGATACAAATAGAATGATTGCACACAACTGAGAAGTGTTTCCGGCGTAATCCTTGAACAAGTGTTGGTGATTCGCTCAATCATGTTTTCCCTCGTGGTTGGCATTTCTGTATAAACTTCAGACTTTAAGTGGCCCCACAAAAAAGAAGTCAGGAGAAATAAGATCTGGCGATCTTGCAGGCCAAGACACTGGACCACCTCTTCCGATCCATCGACAGATTCATAGGCCTCGATCTAATTATTCTAAATATCCTCCTAATTCTTCAATAATGTGCTGAGACAAACCGTCATGTTGATCAACGAGGGGGAGGTTCGGCAAGGTCGTGGAATGAAAAGGGTTTTAAATAAAAATAAAACAATAAATCTATTTTTCCTTTTTTAATATAATCACCCTTAAGCACAATACATTTTATTAGATCTATGAATTAATTTTTCTAAACCATCATAAAATATTTTTTATCTTTCGCCTCAAAATGGGCTAAAATTGCCTTCCTTTACCTCATTGTCGTAGAAAATTTTCTTCCCCGTCAAGTGTTTTTTAAATGGGGAACAAATAAAATCACTAGGGGCCAGGGTCTGGACTGTAGGGTGGATGGACTATTGATTGAAAGCCATGCTTGTGCAGAGCAGCCCATTGCAAATCTGCTCTTGTGAACAGGCGCATTGTCTTGCAAGAGGAACACAGCCTTGGTTAATTTTCCTCGACGTTTTTCCTTGATGGCCTCCTTTAATTTTCCTAATATCGCTGCGTAATATTCTCCGGTTATGTTCCTTTCTTTTTCTTTGTATCAATCAATAATATCCCTTCACAATCCCAAAAACAGTAGCCATCGACTTTCCAGCCGATTCTGACACTTTGACTTTCTTTGGCGGTGGTGTCCCCTTTTTATGCATTGCATGGACTCCTGTTTGGACTCAGGTCAAAGTGATGAACCCATGGTTCATCTCCGGTAACAATCCGCTCAAAATGTGTGCAGGTTCGTCCTCCACACAGTCCAAAATTGTTCGACGCATCGGCGCGCTGTTGTTTCTGAAGTGGCGTGAGCATTCTCGATACCCAGACTTGCACTGACTTTTGTCATACCAGGTGGTCATGTAGGATACGCAAAATGGTGTATCCTGATATCCAACTAATGCAGATGATTGTTTTTTCTTCAAACGGGAATCTTCAGTACAAGTTCTTCCACTTTTTCGACGATGTTTGATGTGGTGGCCTCAACTGGCGTCCTGAAGCGGGTCGTCTTCAATCGCTCCCCGCTCTGTTAAAAAGACAATGCACTTAAAATCATTGATTTACTAGGCACTGTTCCCCATAAACGGTTTCCATTTAATTCAAATATGGTTTGAGCGTTCTTTGCCTTGCTTGGTAAGGAATTTATTACAGCACGGGGTGTTCAATTTTCTCCAATAGTTTCATTCTCCGGATGAACTTGTTAGCAGGCAACTATTCGTAAACGACTGACGCAATAGGGCTGGCAGCTTAACCAATATACTAATAATGAGTCCCAATCAGAAGAACACTTAGCGAGCGCACCTATCCGCATTCCATCCCTCCCATTCCACGAACTTTTTGGACCTCCCCTCGTACCATATTGTTTGTCGTACCTCACAAGGGAAGGTCTTCAAAGTAACACTGGAAGTTCGGTCTGCAAGATGTTTCGATATTTTTCACCATTTAAGTTTCCAGATGTGAATATGGATCAAGCTTATTGCAAATTATTCACACCAAACATTTACGTTTCCAAAGGATATTGATATTCAACTTGGCGCAATCAATGGCGGATTTTCGATACTTCAGTAATGCATGTTGTGCCGATTTACCGTAGCGTGATTTGTGAATGTCGCCTCAGAAAAATAATACCGAGCAAAAAAAATGGGATTATCTTGTATCCGTTGAAGCGCCATTGACAAAATCGCACTCGATTTCGAAATCATCCCAATGAAAGTTTCTTGATGCATGAAAACATAAATGGATTGATATTTCTGCGATTCAATATTTGGCAGATAGTGGACTGAGAAATTCCTGATCCGCGAGCTATCTCTCGAGTACTAAACGCGCGGATATTATTAGCTACTGCAGCTATACGCGATTTAATTATTCTCTCCAGCATGGTTTGTCGGCGATTACGTTTTCTTGGCTGTACAGTTCTTCGCTAGAAACTGTTGAACGACTCGGTAAAAATGAAGCGCGCGATCGCAACCTGTCGGAAAACGTTGTGAATAAAGGCAAACAGCATCATCGATATTCCACCATTTCTCCATAGATGTAAATCATTCCAATTCTCTCTTGTAATGTTATAGCCTCCATTACTGCTCAAATACTCAACACACAAAACTAATTTGTATTGGATTAATAATTAATAATCTAAATGGGGATCGGACAATGTGTAAGTATTCACAGATTGTCAAGTACTGAATAAAGTGCGATTTTGTATCGTTGAATAGCATTCCAATTGCGAATAAATAAATGTATCGAAGTGAAGGGGTACAGTTTCGAACACATGGCTTTTTGAAGTGTTAGTTTATGTTAAAATAAAAAAACACAAAATCATGTTTGCTTGCTTCTCTTTTTTGTGTATTTTTCCTAGACCTTTCCTTATGAACCTTTAACCCATATGAGTATCAAGTCATTATCAATAGCGATCGCTTCCAAGGTATTGTGACACTGAAGTACCAAATCTTGAAGCAGATCTATAAACTGTGAGGGCTTTAAGGGCAGCTTGGACAATGCATGATTTATTACTCAATACATTCTGTCGTCATTTAATAATGGATTATTTCATGTGAACAATGATTTCTTTTATTGTTTCAGCACCCATTTTTTGGTTCGGTGAAGTTCGTCAATTTTAAAGGACGCCAAATTAAAAGATTCTTTATTAACTTTTAACGATTACTCTTTTGACTCCCGAATCTTTTAAATCACTGATGATGAAGTGGCCAATTTTTTTGCCTTTTCCAGCAAGCTGAATTATCATCAATCGCCAGTCTTCTATTTTCATTTTTCTTTCTTCCCAGCGAATTTTACAAATGCCAAAAGAGCTCTGTAGAAAAAAAAATCGAATGATTATTTTCATTTGTATGTTCTAAATGTACTTCTTTCTGTTAGAGTGTTCCTTTTTTGCGAGCTTCAACTGAATGTAATTCCCATCCGTTCAATGTTTTTAAGGTATAATAAAAAGTGGTTTATTTTGTTACCATCTTTTTACAAGATAGGAAGAAAAATATATTCGCCCTCCAACAATTTTTTTTTTTTTGCAAACTTTCATTACCAAAACAAACCTTCAAACAATAAGAATTGAGTAACTCTCATTGTTTATACAAGCTGACTTTCTTGAAAACTTAACCTCGAGCGGTTGTATTATCGATCTGTCCAGTTGAATTTCAAAATCTTTTCTCTTTCGAATCTCCTCCCCCAACTACCGTCTTCTCGTCATACCTATTGAGCGAAGCCCTCAAGATTTCGGTCTTGTATATTTTTACCAGCTACTGGCTTTTCGGTACAATTCGCTTTCGGAAAGAAAAACTTCGCGTTCACGAGTGAAATTAGACCTATCTATGGAGAGTTCGTTTCTATACTTACGAGGTAAGATTTCCTTTAGGACGAGTTTTAAATTTCTCTAGCGAGGTCTCGAGATTGCCCTTACCTTTATGACGCTTTTTAGTTTATCCCGCTCTGGAATTTCACGACGTGTAATTCGAAAGGCTCCGGTTTATTTGTCTGGCAAGTTAAGTGGGATTATCTGGATTAGAATAACTTATCATTTACACGAAATATTTTGTGAAATCCGAACATTGACATTTTTTTTCTGTTGTTCTATTATATTATTGTATATTACAATATGTTTTTAATGTGGTATACTGACCATTTTAATTTATTAGTATTATCATCTATATCTTGACGTTTTACATCCAAGTATTTGGCTACGTGAAACATAAAATCATTATTATTATTATTTGCTGCAAAACACTAACTTTATTCAGCGCGTGCACTGCAAAAACTCCAAATCATAACAAATCTTTGAAAGAAGAACACGTATACAAACAATAAGTTTAGACATTTCCGGGTATTTCACTGAGAAAAATGGGCTAAGTAAACTGTTTACTTGATATAAAATTATTTGCAGTAGATAAAGTTTTACTTGGAACTATTCTCATTAATTAATACCTGCAACTGAACCTAGTTTCCTGAATGCAAGTTGTTACTGTAAATAATGCTTTTATTAACGGCTAGTACACAGCGTACCTGACTAATTTGTGCTAAGTACCGTATTACTATGACTACAGATACAGTACATGGTTAGTAGAAGTAACAACAATGCTGATCGCTATAAACTCATGTATTTTCTTAAAATAGGGTAAAAACTTGCCACAACTATGATTATTTGAGTTTTGCTGACACCCCGTGAATGTTTTACCATTCCTGATTGGCTAATGCGGCGGAGTAATGAAATAGTCCCCGAGACTGCTACGCGCGCAGGCGTGGGTTAGCGTCAAGTAAGAGTTACGGACATGGGAAAAGGTCGTCGAAAAAGGGTGGCCAAGGAGTATGGCCATTGTAGGCCAGTTGGAACGCAAATATATTAAAATACGAGTGGGTTAACTCAACACCCCATCCGTATAAAGAATCCCAGCGAAAGAAGAAGCACCGAGCCTATATTAAGGAGGATGTTTCAAGATTGCAGTTTTAAACCACGTGTGGGATATTTGAGTTCCCCATCATTGTGATGATATCTGCGCCCGCTGGTGAAGTTAAAGTATGGATGCCGTCGCTAGCTGAGTGACAGTCAAAGTGCCGCTTGCAGTTAGGGATACCCCGACGAAGTAACCGTTTTCGAGGCGATCACCGGACATAACCGCCACGTACGCCGACAGAGGATCAACTCGCCGAGACAACGCCCAGTGCTAGAACCAACAGAAACCGCAAGTTTACAGCCTAGGTATATTATTTCTTTGTTTGTTATTAGTTGTAACTTCAAAGCCATATTTCTCTTTGTCCTTTCTTTAGATTTAAATAATTTCAATAACTAAATAACGTTTCAAGGGGTCCCCATTTACCATATCTTTTATTATTGATTTATTCATTTTTTCATTATTAAGGAATACATGTTATGAGCCATTACGTTGTAAATTAAAAAAAAAAAAACTGTTATTAAAGTGAAACCAATATCTTTCATTCATATCAGGTAGTCACTGTGTTTGTCCTATACAAAAATAAAACTATTACTAATAATATTGCTTTTTTTTCTTAAGTAATATATATTATGTACCATCTTTAGCAAAATAAATGCGAATTTAATCTTCAATTATTAATGCAATCGAGGCTATAGAACACTGAATAGTAATTAAAAATTATTTGCAAACAATTTGAATCACGTATTGCTCGGTACGCAGTACTTATAGTTGCGGTTGCATAAATAATCGAAGATTTCCGGAACATTTTTTTTTTTCTACTTTATCAGTTATTCACACAGAGTGCACAGTAAGCTACTTAATAAATATTCACTAAACTTCCTCGTTCCTACACTACCTATAGTTAACAACAAATTTAAGGTAAGTATATTGTATATTATAACAAACCATTACCTTCTATATATCAGGTATTTAGTGAACGTGCATAATGATACTCTTTTCTTATCATAAGTAATCTAAATAGCTTGTATTAATTATGAAGGTGTTTTAGCTGTTATAGAATAGTTCACTCACAGCAATACACTTACTACTTGACAAGGCAAATCTTTGCTTATTGCAACTACATATATTCTTTGGCTTAACTACTTCAGTTTAATTATCATAAGTAACTTTATAAGTTACCGGTATGAAAGCAACCGTAAGTAACTTAGATTGCTTCTTGTTAGTATCAGTGTTTAAGATTTCTTACTAGTGCTACGTAATCTGTGCTTTTATCCTCTATCCAGCTGAACTTTTTACTTACTATAATTGTATTTTTTTATTTATGATTATAAATTTCTTTTCTCAGTGTTGGGTTAAAACTACAACTGGTTGGCGGAATATACAAATAGAGAATTTGGTTTTGACACAAATATGTTGTTTTGGTTGAAACAATCCTTTCTCTTAGTGCAGTTACATCAAAAATTTCGCGTTTTAATTAGCTATGGACAAGATAGGAGAAACGAGAACTTTTTTTACTGTGGTACTACTAAGCTACTAAGGTTTTTTAAAATTTGGTTCACTTATCTTAAATGGTAATTAAATTACAATCGATTTCTCAAACAATGTGACATATTATTCGAAAATCAAAGATTTCTTGGAAATTAATGAGTTTAACGCTAAAGCAAGTATGGGCAACCTTTGACAGTTTGTGGGCCAAGCTGCAGTGTGCAAATACGTTCGCGGGCCGCATTTAAAAGTAGTGCATCTTAAAGCAGTGTTCATAATTTTTAGCGATAGATATCAGACATGAAATAACACGACAATGTTATTATAATGCAATTTATTAAAATAAGTGCGAGTTTCAAATATCACTTCATAGCTTTAAAATGACTCTAAATTAGTTCTCATAAGGAATACACAGACTTTTGTTAAGTGCTAAAGTGACATTTATTATGACATCGACCCTAAGAAAATGAAATGAAGAAAATAGGTACAACATTATATTAAATCGTGAAATTTGGAATTATTACAAACTACGAAAGTTAAATAGCGACAACGAAATCAATGAGACCCTTGAGCTTGAGTTTGAGAAACTAATCCATCGATGTTTGGATGAATTCCACTGATACGAAGACGTAAAGAATTTTCCAAATTATCGTCAGTCAGCCTTGTACGATGTTTTGATTTATTAACTTTATCATTGAAAAGAACTGTTCGCATTTATAAATACTGCCAAACGCACAAATCAATCTTGTTGCGAATTTTCTAAGCCCCGAAAATGGTCTTCTTCGAGGTATTTTTTGTAAAAATCGCACAACTCCACGTTTCAATTTAGATTTTTGGAGTGAGTTGTGCTTGAAGCTCGATCAACTTCATTTGCAAGTGTATTGGAGCATTTTGTACATTACTTTTTGTTGGAGTAGCTAATAAATTGAAAACTGTCTTCCATGTTTTTAAAAATCGCTAAATCTGTTCGAAAACTGCTCCGACAGTAACTTGAGTTCTTCAGCATATTGAGCATAAGCAGTATTTTCATACGCAGAGAGCGTGGTAAAATGGTAACTGTTACCAGACAGTAACTGTGCCTCCCACAAGCGGATTTTGTTTTGAAACGCTTTCAAACGGCTGTACAAATCATTTACTAACTGTTCTTGTTTTGGAAGTTTCAAAATTAAATCATCAAATGGCCTGTAAGGTCGACCAGAAATGCTAAGTCACATATCCATTTTGGATCACTCAATTCAGATAGTGGTATATCTTTTATTTGCATAAAATCTGCTATCTCATTTCTAAGCTCATAAAACCGTTTCAGCATTTTTCCTTTGCTTAACCATCTGACTTCACAATAATATGTTACGTCGTCATATTCGGCCGGTATTTCATCAAAAAACGCCCTTAACTGACCATAGTTAAACCCTCGAGTCGAATAAAATTAATGGTTTTTACTACCACATTCATAACATTCTGGAGTCGAATGGACTTAGAACACAAGTTCTGTTGGTGGATAATGCAATGAAGGATTATCAAATCATCTTTTTGCACATTTAATTCAGTTGCTTTTTCATACAAAATTCCGATGAAACCTTTACGTAAGTCGACCATAGAAGGTGCACCATCTGTGCATACACCAACGAATTTTGACCATGGCAAACAAAACTTTGAATACCTTTTCAACTTCATTAAAAATGTCCTCTCCTGTAGTGGTTCCTTTTAGTGGCTGTAAAGCGAGCAATCCCTCAGTAACAGTGAACTCTTTATCAAACCTCGAATAAATATAGCCATTGAGCTGTGTCAGACAAATCGGTGCTCTCGTCTAATGCTATGGAAAATGATTCAAAACCAGCCATACGGTCAGTCAAAGTTATTTTTATATCATTAGCCATCATTTCTATACGTCGGGCAAGAGTTCGTGTTGACAAACTATTTTTTTCAAATTTATTTTTCTTTTCAGGACCCAAAACACTGCAAACTTCTAACATACATTCCTTGATAAATTCTCCTTCGGCAAATGGTTTTAATGACTTTGCCAATTTTGAACTAACTATAAAACTAGCTTTTGCTAGTTTGCTTAGCTAAGTTGTGTTCTTTGTTTATGAACCATTTGCTGCTGTTTTTCTAAATTTGCGGTAAGCTTCTGGATTTTGTCTTTTCTTATTTGCCTATCAGTGAGTGCAGCATAGGATGCTTAGTTGAGTAATGCCTCTTTATATTGAATTCTTTCATCACTGAAATGGATTCATTACACAGCGAACAAATAGGCTTACCATTGTGCAAGATAAAAAAGAATTCTTCAGTCCATTTTTTTTGAAACTGGCGACTCTCTGCATCTACTTTTCGTTTCTTTCCACCAGACATTATTTTCGTTTACTTTTCGTTCGATAAATTTAATAACAAAATATAATTAGTAAGCACTCAAGATGCACTCGAAGTCACAAAGCAAATTGACGGCACTAGCAGTTCGCTAGGATATCGCTTGTCGAAGTTATCAGCTCGGTAGTTTAAGCTCAAATAGCACTGAACTAATTCGGGCTATCCACCCGCTTATATAGGCAAAATGAAGGAATGATCTAGAATCGTCTAGTGTAGAACATTTGAGAAGGTATAATCTTTTGTTGCGCCGCCAGTGAGGCGGCAAACATCAAAGGCTTTGATGTTTGCCGCCTCACTCTTTGATGATCGCCGCCACTCGGCTTGCTCGCTCACTTGATTTCGCAGGAGCAAGCGACAAACACCATATCACTCGATCTTCCTCATTTGGAGTGAGTATGAGTAAGTAGTGTAATATTTTTTTTTAATTGGGTTTTCCAAAATATCTCGCGGGCCGGTTGTTGCCCACATATGCGCTAAAGTATCTATGGTATATCTATCTATATATACTGGCACTTTTGAAAATGCAATAATATCGGGGGTATTGTATTTAAAAAAAGAAAATTGAAGACTGTACCGAGGTTACGAAGCATTCTGTACGAATGTCGATAATTTTCCATTAAAGAAAAGTCATAATCCTACAATAATTTATATTTTATTTAGCCATGCATTTCTTTGAAAACTAACATGTTTCATCGGGATTCTTTATAAAATTAATAATAATTGTATACTCCCTACATGATAAACCAAAAAGAAAAAAATGGGAAACGCACGTAAAACTACATAAAAAAAAAATCTCGAGTGTCAGGACTCAATCATGCGGAACACCAGATATCGACGTCTATTAAAATCCATCCATAAAATCCATAGCAACGCCTAGATTGAATTCTGTTTTTCCTTTCACAGGCACTGAATCGATTACTCAAACCATTATTTTGTTATATACATAATTTCCGATTGACGTGACACGTCTTCATTCATAAAATTTCCATAATTAACACGACGGTAAATCCCTGTACCAACAGCGGCCGAAAAAGCTTTTCGCTATCTCTCGTCGCAGATAATATTACTCGTCCAGTCCATTTTTTTAATGTATTTTTATCCCCTACGTCGGGATTACTCGTTTCATTAAAAAAAAAAAAAAAACGAGGTCATTTAAGGTATTAGGTACGTATCTTGAGCGAGTGCTTTTTCATTGGCGCGCGGAAAAGGGATTTTTAAATTTAATCGAAAATTTAATTACGGTAAATTTTCTCCCAAATGCCTGTCAAAACAATAATCTTGTAAACAGCATGGATTGTAGGGAAAATATCCTCTACTAAGAGGAAAATAGTACAGCGTGAGTCAATGAGTACGCAGAATACTTTTTTCTTTTTTTATTATAGGTTTGAAAATTTTAATAAAGCAGGAAGTAGTACAGGGTAAACGAAAAATTGCGTTCAAGGGATCTCGAGTTGAATTTAAGGGTGCGTACAATTACAAAAAAAATCATTACTGCCGAAGAAGCAAGCTTTTAAAATGTAGATAGCGCTACTTTTTCGCACTAACATGCCTGTGAAAATGTGACTGTATTTTGTACAGTAAAATTGTTTTTTAAATGATTTGGGACTACTTGAGCATTTTTATGTTTACCAAACATCTTTGCCGAGTCAAATCTTTCTCATAATCATCATTTTCATAAACAAACTTGGCTGTTACAAGCTTGCTATGTACATCGTGTCTATAGAAAAATAAAACTACAATTTAGAACTTCCCCAGTGACCAACTATATTTATTTCATATTTTATAAATATTTAAAAAATATTAAATCTTTCTTGAATATTAGTTATATTAATATAATATGCATAAAATATATTAGGAAAACATTTAAAAAATATATATGTTATGTAGCATTAATAATATTTTATTGCAAATGTTTTCTCAATATATTTTTCATAACTCTGCAAGAATATTTTGCTTTGTATTTCTGTAAATATTTATTTCATATAAAAAAAAAGATTGAATTTTTGCTTTTGTACATTTGGTGCGTAGGACGAATAATATAAAATGGGTAAAATATGCATACATATTAAGTAGGTATGTACCTATTTAAAATGATAGTTTAAAGATTAAATTAGATAATATATATCTAATATGATTTAATTAGTATCTAAGTTGAGCGCTGTAACTTTTCTATTAATATATCTGCGTTTTGTATTATATTATTTGTAATATTTGTAAGTTGCGAACGTCAACACAACACCTCTATTCATTACGGTGCCGGTGTTATATGATTTAGTATTGTTTATGCGTCTATGGATTAGGTACATAGAATGCATACGCGCACGTGCGTATCATCAACATTTTCATTCGTTTGTCCGTTACATGTTATAGTTTATAATAGTATACGATTAGGGCAGATTAGGGTTAACTGTGTAATTAATTGTTGCGGGGTGTGTTTTAGTTTTTGTGGTGACTACGAGGTAAGCAAAACTTTGAACATGTCATGGCATTTATAAGATAATTGGAATGCTCAATATCGCTATGTACAGAAATCGTTTAATAATATAATTATAGGAATTTTATGCATCATATATGTACTGCATCTACCAGATAGATTGCTAGTTGATTTGCTTAAGAGATTCATCTCGGTAGATAAGCGTCATAACCTCAAATAGAGAGGTTAGAATACGTTGTGTCGTTTTATTGTTTGTACGTAGAATGTTTTCAAATATTATGAAATAAAGTAAAAATAAGTATCGTAAGTATTAGAATGTAGCTACCACTCCAATTATTGTAAATGCTCCAAATGTATTAGTAGGTGTTGATAATGTTGTAAGATGTTTTATTCATGGTATGATCTAATACAATTGGCATTGTTTTAGAGGCCACAAGGAAACGCCATGAGAGCGCCACTACCGAAAATATGAAAAAAGGCATAGGGTTGTACCTGGCACCAGCCAAGGCTAGACTTAAAAATGAGTATTTTTCATTTTTATTGGCTTATTCAAATAAAATGATAATAAATACGTTTGTTTTTTTAATTAATCAATTAAAAAATAGTGATTAATTTGATAGTATGTAGTATTCAGTATGCCTTAACTTGTATGGTGAGTGTGAAAAAACAAGTTCCTGCCTTTTAGACAACTCTATTATGTATGTTTAAAATTTTCGTCATCGACGTTATACATTCTAAATAACCAAGAACAATTTTAGTTCATTTTGACAAATTAAATAGATTGCATAAAAAATCTCAATTCTGATATAAATATTTTAGAAATATTTTAGAAAAAATATAGCGCTTACATTAATTTTAAAATATGGAATAAATATTTTACTTGAATATTTTATCTATATTTAGAAAAAAATATGGAAAAATATATTCAAAAACCTCTCACGAAAAATATTTATAAATTATATTTTTAAAAATATCTATGTAATATTTCTGGCTGTTAGGGTTTAGAAAGACATGGTTTGTATTAAGGATGAAAATAAAACATTCGAGAATTGATTGGTAAGCTTTTTTTTAATTGATATACGATATAATTGATTGCTTAATTGCAATAATGAGTTTAGCAAGAAACAGCCCTCTTCAGGACTACCCTGATGACTGCAGTAGACGAACTGCCGAAACGTTGGATCATCAAAATCCTACAAACGATGAAAATAGCCCAAACAACAACTCAAGTATTCATCCATCGTCATCAATCTCTCGTCATGAGGAAATAATATTAAAACTCGTAAATACGCATTTTGTTTCTTTTGATAAATAATTAATTACGCCAACGTGTGGTATGTTTTCATGAGTATATATCCTAAGGCATATTCCGATACACAGACAATGGCCAGTTGTTAGGGTGATTAAATTGTAATGAAACGCATTCGTTTCAACCGTGTTTTTATTATCGTGTTTTAGGCGATAATTTGTATCGTTCTCAGTTAAGCACTCTAACATTAGAGCTAATCGAATATCACAAGAATAATAGCTGTAATTATGTGTAATGTTATGGTTGCGGACCCCACAATCTTTACTACTTTACTACCCTTTCTGGCTTTATGCCAGGTACTCCTTTACGGTTGTAATGACTACTTATTTTATACATTAATATCTTGCTGTAGAGTCAAGCCTTTTTACGTGCACATGTGTTGACAATGTTACGAAAAAATATATTTAAGATTAAGAGAACCATTATTAATATTTGAACATCAGCAAAATTAATTCTGACAGTTCAGTCAGTCAGTCTGATTCGGATATAAATATAGGTACTCATAGAATCCCCGATATGCACTGAATTAAATATGTAAAGTCTTATTAAAATCAAAGTAGTTATGGAATGGATCCATACACTTGCCTAACCATGTATACAGGGTGAGTTTTTTTTATCTTAAGACAACGGAATATCTCTAAAACACTGCATCAAATCAAAAAAAGATATTAATAAGGTTTGTTATAATGTAGGGTGCTCACTGAATGGTTCCGAACTCGATCCCATACCTCATCCCCCCCAAAGTGGGAGGGGACAATTTTGAAATCTTAAATGGAACCCCATTTTGTATTGCAGATTCGGATTCTACGCCATCAAGTATGTAGTTTTTGTTTGAAACTTTTTTTTCGATTCGTAACAGATTGCGCTGTAATCGCAAAAAAACATGATTGTGAACGTCTAGAAAAAATACACAAAAAAGAGAAGCAAGCAAACATGATTTTGTGTTTTTTATTTTAACATAAACTAACATTTCAAAAAGCCATGTGTTCGAAACTGTGCCCCTTCACTTCGATACATTTATTTATTCGCAATTGGAATGCTATTCAACGATACAAAACCGTACTTTATTCAGTACTTGACAAGCTGTGAATACTTACACATTGTCCGATCCCCATTTAGATTATTAATTATTAATCCAATACAAATTAGTTAGTGTTGAATATTTGAACAGTAATGGAGGCTATAACATTACAAGAGAGAATTGAAATGATTTACATCTATGGAGAAAGTGGTGGGAATATCGATGATGCTGTTAATCTTTATTCACAACGTTTTCCCGACAAGGTGCGATCGCGCGCTTCTTTTTACCGAGTCGTTCAACAGTTCTCTAGCGAAGGAACTGTACAGCCAAGAAAACGTAATCGCCGAAAAACAATTGCTGGAGAAAATAATGAAATCGCGGTATTAGCTGCAGTAGCTAATAATCCGCACATTAGTACTCGAGAAATAGCTCGCGGATCAGGAATTTCTCTATCCACTACCTGCCAAATATTGAAGCGTAGGAAATATCATCCATTTAGGGTTTCCATGCATCAAGAACTTAATGGGGATGATTTTAAAATCTAGTGCGATTTTGTCAATGGGCGCTTCAACGGATACAAGATAATTCCAATTTTTTTGTTCGAGTATTATTTTCTGACGAGGCGACATTCACAAATCACGGTACGGTAAATCGGCACAACATGCATTACTGGAGTATCGAAAATCCACATTGATTGCGCCAAGTTGAACATCAATATCCTTGGAACGTAAATGTTTGGTGTGGAATAATTGGCAATAAGTTTTTGGTCCATATTTCATCGATGGAAACTTAAATGGTGAAAAATGTCGAAACATCTTGCAGAACGAACTTCCAGTGTTACTTGAAGACCTTCCCTTGGACGTACGACAAACAATGTGGTTCCAACATGACGGTTGTCCAGCACATTATTCAAGAATAGCACGAGAAGTATTAGATCAAGCCTACAATCGTCGATGGATCGGAAGAGGTGGTCCAGTGTCTTGGCCTGCAAGATCGCCAGATCTTACTTCCCCTGACTTCTTTTGTGGGGCCACTTAAAGTCTGAAGTTTATACAGAAGTGCCAACCACGAGGGAAAACATGATTGAGCGAATCACCAACGCTTGTTCAAGGATTACGCCGGAAACACTTCTCAGTTGTGTGCAATCATTCCAATTGCGAATAAATAAATGTATCGAAGTGGAAGGGCACATTTTCGAACAGATTTTCTGAAATGGGTATGATAAAGTAAAGTTCTTCGTTGTTAAATGGCTTTTTGAAATGTTATTTAATGTTAAAATAAAAAAACACAAAATCATGTTTGCTTGCTTCTCTTTTTTGTGTATTTTTTCTAGACGTTCACAATCATGTTTTTTGCGATTACAGCGCAATCTGTTACGAATCGAAAAAAAAGTTTCAAACAAAAACTACATACTTGATAGCGTAGAATCCGAATCTGCAATACAAAATGGGGGTTCCCATTTAAGATTTCAAAGTTGTCCCCCTCCCACTCTGAGGGGGTGAGGTGGGGGATCGAGTTCGGCACCATTCAGTGAGCCCCCTACATTATAACAAATCTTATTAAGATCTTTTTTTGATTTGATGCAGTGTTTTAGAGATATTCCGTTGTTTCAAGATAAAAAACTCACCTGTATATTAAGTTTCGATTTCTAAATAAGTAAAAATATTCAGATTGATAATAGATTTTTGTTGTGTGTACCTATATAGTACTTACAATAGAATAGGTAGCCTCGTGTAGTACCGTATTGTCAGTTGTTTGCGAAGATCAGCTTTCAAGTAACCGCATAAGAAAAACAGTCTATATAACTAAAGTATACTCCAGATAATGCGCCAATCCTTATCGTTCGTCATATTAATTTTGTACACTATATTCATATACTGTAATTTACATAATCTGTATGCGTTGTTGCGTAAGCTCCAGGCCTGTGTAAATAAAGCTTGCCATCGCGATTATTATAATTTTGCGCTAATGAACACGGAGGAACGAATATCCTACTGCGCTTCACGTGGTACGGTTGGTCTGTCGTATATACGTCCACACATGTGAACAAAGCGAGTCAGTGGTATTTACTATTACGGGCAACAAATGACGATCCTAATCTTATCTAATCGCCGCTGGCATTGTGTATAGTTTTACTGGGATTTGTTATTGTACATAACTATTATTAATATTAACATTAATAGCAATAAATGCTTGCACTTGTTGTTTTCCCTGACTGAGCTTATTGGATTTTCTGTGCCTGTTCTGACCGATTAGTTTAGCATCAGATTGATCGATATAAAAGCTCTGACTTTGGCAGTGATAAAAAAAAGTGTTCGTCTATTAACAATTCTGGGATATTTTCTTCAATTTTATCAGCAATGCGTTCGTTTATATATTTTTTTTGTTGCTGTATTCGTTGTATCCACTATATTCCATATCTTACCAGATATCCTTTTAAGAGTAAAATCATTTTGACAACTGGTAAATACGAGGCTATGTTGAAGAATGGATGTAAGGTTTCTTTTACTTTATTTTATAATTTTTAACTTGCTCCAGTTTGTGCTTGTGTTTATTTATTTTAGTTTTCTTTACTATTTCATTATTAATCTATATACAGGCTGATTCTCAATATATGCGACAAACTTTAAGAGCTGATTCCTGAGGTTATTTTGATCATAAAAGTTCATATGAGTATATGTCCAAAACGGTTTGGTTTTAAAGTTATTGAATGTTTAATAATAAATTATGAACTATGACTAACACGATATAATACCACAGTTGGTTCTTCAAAAACTATGGTATTGAGAGGGAATTGTTTATTTGTCAATAGTTGTCAGAGTATTCATTCAGTTTATTGCCAGTTTCTGTTTTGTAAAATGAATTACACGAATGCTGAGATGTGTGATATGCATTTCGTTTACGGTCTTGCCAATGGAAATTCGCGTGCTGCTAGACGTCTTTATGAAGAACGATACCCGAACCGTATCATTCCGCATCATTCAATATTTGCCCGTCTTCACCAACGGACGACTGATAACGGGCACCCATCTACAGTGAGAACTCTACAAGTTGAAGAAATGGTACTAAATGAAATTGAGGAACATCCTATTACAAGCACCAGAAAAATTGCGTTTGTTTTAAACATTAGTCAGGCCACACTGTTTGGAGAATATTGAAAGATCAATTGTTGTATCCATATCACATTCAACGGGTGCAGGCACTTTTGCCGGCAGATTTTCCGCAAAGAGTGGCTTTTTGTCAATGGATGCAACACAAAATCGCACAAAGTGCTGACTATTTGGCTCAAATATTCTTAACCGACGAGGCTACTTTCTCTAGAAACGCGATTATTAATTTTCATAATAATCACATATGGGCCGAAGAAAATTCGCACGAACTAGTGAATGCCCGTCATCAACATCAACTCTCTGTCAATGTGTGGGCCGGAATTGTTGGCGATCACTTCATAGGTCCACATTTTTTACCGATGCGGTTAAGTAGCGAGGTATACCGCAATTTTCTTGAAGAGGAGCTACCACTACTGCTGGAAGAAGTTGCGTTGCAGTTAAGATTACAAATGTATTTTATGCATGACGCTGCTCCAGCGCATTTTAGTTTAGTTGCTCGCGAGTTTTTGGACAATACGTATTCAGATCGGTGGATAGGACGGGGAGGTCCATAACTGTGGCCTCCTCGGTCTCCAGACTTAAATTCTTTGGACTTTTTTTTCTGGGATCACCTTAAATCATTAGTTTATACAACTCCCATTGAAAATGTCGATGAACTGAGAAATCGTATTATCGCAGTTTTTCAAACAACTCGAAATACCCCTGGTATTTTAGAACGGACTCGCCAGTCAATACGACGGAGGATAGAAGCTTATATTGCAGTTGGGGGCGGTCATTTTCAACAGTTAGTATAAGTTAATTTTGTTTTACTAATTATTTTGTTAATTTATAATAAAAACTGTATATGTTAATATGTTAACTTACTATTAAACATTGTACAACTTTAGAACTAAGCGATTTTGGACATATGTTCTTATGAACTTTTATGATCAAAATAACCTCAGGAATCAGTGCTTTAAGTTTATCGCATACACTGTTGAAAATTTTAACACTTTTTTCACTAATTTAATAGTCAGGAGAGGTCCACACTGTTTTCGTGTTATTTTGTCGAGAACTATAGAAGTTTAAATTTGACGAACAAAGATAGTCAAGTATTGTCTATTGCTAAGGGGTTATTTTGTCCAACTAACACGTGGAATTATGATATACTTCTAGTCACATTTTATTTGATCTACACTAGACAAATTTACTAGCTGTTTAATTAAATGAATGCGATCTATTGGATGATTTAACACCGTTTTCTAAACACAACGTCTTTTTAATATGCAACTCCTATTTCTTAGTGCTATAATATTCTCTCTTTAAGACGTTTTCTCAATTATAAATATACAGAACCACTCATTCAAAAGTTTTGGTTTCAACTAAACGTACTAATTTTAAAATGATTTTTTGAGAACCATTATAAAATTAAGTGAATGTTTATGCTATTTGATTCAAATCTGAACTAATTACGTAAATAGTTGTTCCCAATACATCTTTAAGATGTTGAAATTTTTTATGCCCACTGGAATTAACGTTTAATAACACAAGGTTACACTTTGCAGGTCAGTCACATTTTGGTGGTTTGTTTGGATATGTTAATACGCAGAAACAAACTCGAAAACAGATACACGTGCAATGCAGGTGGTGCGTATAATGCAATACTGTATTAGATTAGGTGGGGTTTCTATATTTCTATCCGAGGGAAAAATTCGGATTGGTTGATGCTTCTGAATGTCTAGAAAAATAGTCAATCCTCATATCTGTACAAAGAATTCACACGAAATTCTAGTCATTTCTGTTCTATTAAATACGCGTAGTCAACTCGTCTGGCAAAGTTGTAAAAATCAACACTAAAATATTTGACTAGCGCAAAATTAATGCCAACACCGTAATATTTTCAACAGCGTATATTGAGAATCACCCTGTATAGATGTAAGGGTGATAAATATACCACGACCGAAAAGATCTGTTGGCCCCACCATGGGGGCAAGATGGGGTTCCAGGTGAGTTAAGAATGGGTCGTGCCATAAATCTAGGTATAGATAAAAAAATAGATTCTTAAAATATTCTTAAAAACATGCAGGGACAAAGCTTAAACTCTTTAAGGTGGAACTACTTAAAATTAAAAAAATACAATAACAATAAGAATATTAAACTTAATCTAAACAATTGAGACAATAGAAGACGAACTCATTCACGTTATTCGCACAGTCTCCATGTACCCAACCTCGCCATCCATGGCATTGTATCAATACTTCCCCTTACAATACTAACATTGAGCGTCATCTTCCTCAACAGAAGAACTTGATTATTTCCTTGACGTTTTCTAAAAATCTATCTCTTTGCTTTCCTAACAAAATTCGGCTTCTTGATGTCTTCTGTTTTCTTTTTTGTCATTTTTTTTCCTTTAATTCTCCCTCAGCACTTCTAGTTGCCTTAAGGATTCTCCAAACTTCTATTTTCTTCTAGCAGATTTTTATACGTAGTGCTTGTAAGGATTGTTGTCTTTTCCTTGTTACGCTTTGATTGAACTTGTACTTTATTCCTAACATAAGAAATAGACATTATGTCTTCGAGAAAGCATAATGGCATATCCAGGCATAACGGACCAGACTGAAGAGTGAGATAATGATGTCCACATGTTGCCCCATACCAATAGCCCCATCTTGCCTCTTTGGGACATTTTCTGGTTGCAAAGTTCACGCACAAACAGCAATAACTTTGTTATTACGACTAGTAAAGTTTCCTACATTACAACAAACATAAAACGGCACTTGTCAATATTAGGACTGCTATTATTTGACAGATGCTTACTGCCGTTTTGTAGATAAGACGATGTCGTGGCCCCATCTTGCCCCACCTTCCCCTATATGGATGTGAAAAAAGAAAATCCAATTTTTGTTTTTCTTAATCCTACTTTTTCATTTCGTCTCTTTTCCCCTTGATTAAATTCATAAAACCAAGCTTTGACAGTTGGAAATGAAAGGTTATGTTCGCCTCTGATATGTTGTAAATGAAGGTTTCAAAGGATGACACGTTATTTCCTTATTTACGGCAACTTCTCATACCTTTTCCTTGATTCGTCCTAGCGCAAAGATCTCTTTTCCAGGTCCCACTATTCACCAATCTACCGGCCTTACCTTTCCTCTGCGTTTCCCCAATTCTTACTCGATTCCGTAGCACGACTGAGAAAAGTCGCAGGATTATATAAAGACGATTAGATAAAGCCGGAGTCCTCCGTTAAGTTAATAAAGCGGGATCAGAGATATATCTCCCGATAGAACTCAATGAAAACGGAATAAAATTCTTTTCTCCGTTTCGTCGTTTTCCTGTAAGCTATACTATAGAGACGTAACATAAAATATTATTGATCTCCGCCTGTTGTGTGTTATATTATCTGTTAAGGAACGCGTCGGGCAATAAAGAGATAGGCGGTGGGAAATCGCCGGTGCAATAAATGGAACGTTTAATTGCCTCTCTCTATCCCTTAATATATGCCATAGGTTGGATGGAAAATCGCGATCCGATGGCTTCTGATATAACGACGTTGTTTGGGGCAAAAATTTATTGGTTTTCTGTGCGAGATATCTAAGAGAAATAGCGATGGAGTCGAGGTATGTCATTGAAATAGATTGCGAAAGAAAATCCGATGGCAATTCCGAGTATGAAATTAAATTTCTTTGAAATGAAACCTTTTCGCTAATCCTGTCAGCCAAATCGTTAAGAATCATATTGCTGCATCTTTGCTCAATATCATTTTTCTTATTTCAATTAAACGATTAAAGGAGAATATTTCTGATATTCAACAGGAGTGGAAATTTTTAAAAATATAATAATCGATAAAGCAAGAGAGACATGTGGAATATATAAAACAGATAACCAAAGAAAACAAACACGGTGGACCAATGAAATTAAAGAAGAAGTCAAAAAGAAGAAAAAAGAATGGAAAAAATATCTCACAAACAATACCCCAGAGCAACATGAAATATATAAGAACCAACGAAGTTAAAATTTTAGTGATAGAAGCGAAAAAAAGGTCATGGACAGAATTCGGAAAAAGAATGGAAAAGAATAGTTCAGAAAATCGGAAACTATTTTATAAAGTTTTAAAATCTTTTAGAACAGAAAAACCGGTACGAGAGATATATATAAAGAACAAAAGACAAGAGATATTAACAGACGAATTAGATGTTACGCATAGATGGAAAGAATATTTTCAAGAATTATTAGAACATAAAATACAAACTACTGAAGACAACGAGACCAGGGGAGTACCCGAGAAGCAAGATCAAGAGGGCGAACCAAAAATTGAAAAACTAAACGTGGAGGAGTTGATGCACGTAATAAAAAGAATGAAAAATGGAAAGGCACCCGGAAATGACAAAAGCACGGCAGAAATGATAAAGAACTTAGGAGGACCAGGTATGACAGTACTGTTGGAAATACTAAATAAGGCGTGGTGCGAAGAAAAAATACCAGAGGAATGGGGAGCAGCACTGATAACTCCCATATATAAAAAGGGAGATAAGAAAAGTTGTAACAACTACAGAGGCACAACTTTACTGAACACAATTGTAAAGATATACGAACAACTGATCAATAATAGACTAACGCCGATAATTGAACCTCAACTATCAGAAGCACAAAGTGGATTTAGAGCTGGAAGGAGTACCCAAAGATCACATTTTTACACTGAAACAACTAATAGAAAAACAACATCAACGAAACAAAAACCTCTACTTAGCTTTCATTGATCTAAAGAAAGCATTTGATACAGTTGCGAGAACAAAAGTATGGTCAGGATTAAAAGAAAAGGGTGTACACAACAAACTAATAAGAATTATAAAAAACTTATACGACACTAACATAAATTATGTGATCAAAAACAACATGAAATCAGAAGGGTTCAAGACTGACATGGGACTAAGACAAGGAGGTGGACTAAGTCCAACGTTATTCAATGTACATATGGATACTATCATAAAAACATGCGAACAAAAAGTCAGTGTTTGTGGGGCATAAGAATTTACAGAGGATTGAAATAGCAAATGGAATCTTTGCAGACGATGTAGTAATAATGGCCGATAGTGAAAAACAACTACAAGAAAATTTGAATATATGGAAAAAAAAAGCATGGAAGAGGAGGGCATGACAATAAACACAGAAAAAACTAAAATATTGGTGATCGGAAACCATCATGTTGAAACTAAAATTGAAATAAATAATACTAAAATAGAGCAAGTTAAGGAATTTAAATATCTAGGAGTAACATTGGAAGAAACAGGAAAACAAGAAGCAGAAATAAATGAGAGAATTGACAAAACAATCAAGTTATACTACGCAATGAACCAAAAATTTATTAATAAAAAAGAAATTTCTAGGCAAACAAAAATAAAGATTTTTAACACAATATATCGGTCAGTTCTAACTTATGGATGTGAGTCTTGGACCCTTACAAACAAACAAAAAAGTAAAATACAAGCTGCCGAAATGAAATATTTGAGACGAGTGGTAGGCGTAACCCGGAAAGATAGAATTAGAAACATACAAATACGGGCAGAATTAGGGATACAACCAGTTTTGGAATTTATTGAAGAAAGACAACTGAGTTGGTGGGGACATATACAACGAATGGACAGTAACAGACAAGTGAAGAAAGTGTACGAAGCAAGAATACAAGTTAAAAGAAAAAGAGGAAGACCAAAGCAGACCTGGAATGACGCAATTGGAAGAATACTAGGAGCTAGGGGAAAAACATGGCAAGAAGCAACAATCCTAGCAAAAGATAGGAAGAAATGGAAGCAATTTGTGTGCGACACCTCAATGGTATAAGGGTAATATGATTATATATGATTTGAATATTTGTAAAAACAAAAACCATTATGGCAAATACAATATAATCAATTAAATTTACCCTCTAGTAAGCTATGAGTTTATTTCTTCAAAATATCATGTTGCACACTAAAAAATTTAGGTAATTTCTCGTGATAAAAATCACTTTTTTTGATAAGTTGATAAAGCGAAACCATATATCTGTGCCTTGGTACAAGAAGGGCCAATGTCAAAATCCAAGAGATAATGAGAGGAAATATGGATAAAGTGGCCATATGGGGTAAAATGACAGTTCCAGTGACATATTACAATTTGCGGTATTTTATATAAAAATCAGTGGCAAAATTCCGAAAACCAGGTAGTAGTAGACCAGTAAAACGGACAGTTGAAAATATATATAATGCTGTGTTTCATAAGAGAAAAGCTACCAACCATATTGAAATGTAGTTATTATTTTATGTACGCACCTGTTTGTAAGTCCAGTATAATTTCGACTAAATCGTATTAGTAGTCATGGAAGTTGAATATAATTTATCGTCTGACAACTGTACGATAGCCTGGGTATCCTAGGTATCTATTTTAATTGAATGGGGAGTGACTCAATGTAATTCGTATAAAGAAAATGTATGAAAATCCTTGGTTACGTGTTGATAGTTGATGAGAAGTCTTTGAAAAAGCTGTGTCATTTCTCATCGAATATAATTGAATTAAACCATATTGCGGGGGTATATCTGGTATCGAAGGGATAAATTCACAAATTTGGTGTTTACTATATCTGGGTACTTGTTCTACATGGAAGTGTGCATGTGTTTGCTGTTCCGAGTCTAATCATACATCGTGAATGTAACGAAGGAGGTGAATATACGAGCGAATCTGGATTGTCACTACAAGCAAATCACATTCGGAGGTCTCTGACGTCTGTATGGACCGATAAACGAGGTATCTGGTCAAAACATTGTTTAAATTATTATATAAATGAATGTATAACTTCTATAATATTTTGAGGTTATTATTTCGTATGAGATTTAAATTCTGAGCTTTTATAAGTTGGCAAACGTGGTTGGTGGTTTCCTATTCTCTTATGATAGCGCGGGATATTTTAAAAGTTCCTTTTTGAATTAAAGAATCTAAATTATACTGGATAATTGATAATACTTGTTTGAATATCCCAAATAACTGTACTCACCCTGAGTAAGAGTTCTCATACTTTTTTTATATATTTCCTGTATAGACTTGTTAATGAATTATACATGTTATTAATGATTGCACTGTTTTATTAAAGAAAGTTATTTATTTATTTTCTTTTCCGTAAAAAAGCATATAGCCGGGAAATCACAATAATATATATAGCAGATGCTGAGGATCGAATAACTATATATGACAAATGCATTTTATTTGTCACTAACAACATGATATTTTAAATAAATAACATCATTGCTTGCAATAGAGTAAATGGTTAAAATGTAACATTACCAGATTCTGCAGATATTTGCTGTAACGGGTTTTTAGAGCAATTTCAGAACCTGAGTTCCACAAAGAGGGCTTTGGGATTTCTCCGCAAGCAAAAAAGATATTGCTAATAATTCCACTAGAGCACAGATAACGTCATTCCATCTCTTTTCTATGTATGGTGTTGTGTATGATTATTTACGATGTAAATGTATTGAATTCTAACGAGAAATTAACACACTTGGTATTATTAATAGGTATGCTTTGTCGAATATCACAGTTGTTTTGTTTATACTGGGGGAGTTTTTTATCTTCAGACAACGGAATACCTCTAAAACACTGCACCAAATCAAAAAAAAAGATCTTAATAAAATTTGTTATAATGTAGGGGGCTCACTCACCCCCTCCCCTCCAGAGTGGGAGGGGGACAACTTTGAAATCTTAAATGGGAACCCCATTTTGTATTGCAGATTCGGATTTTACGCTATCAAGTATGTAGTTTTTGTTTGAAACTTTTTTTTTCGATTCGTAACAGATTGCGTTGTAATCGCAAAAAAAAACATGATTGTGAACGTCTAGAAAAAATACACAAAAAAGAGAAGCAAGCAAACATGATTTTGTGTTTTATTTTATTTTAACATTAAATAACATTTCAAAAGGCCATTCAACAACAAAGAACTTTACTTTATCATACTCATTTCAGAAAATGTGTTCGAAAATGTGCCCTTCCACTTCGATACATTTATTTATTCGCAATTGGAATGATTGCGCACAACTGAGAAGTGTTTCCGGTGTAATCCTTGAACAAGAGTTGGTGATTCGCTCAATCATGTTTTCCCTCGTGGTTGGCACTTCTGTATAAACTTCAGACTTTAAGTGGCCCCACAAACAGAAGTCAGGGGAAGTAGGATCTGGCGATCTTGCAGACCAAGATACTGGACCACCTCTTCCGATCCATCGACGATTGTAGGCTCGATCTAATATTTCTCGCACTATTCTTGAATAATGTGCTAGACAACCGTCATGTTGGAACCACATTGCTTGTTGTACGTCCAAGGGAAGGTCTTCAAGTAACACTGGAAGTTCTTTCCGCAAGATGTTTTGATATTTTTTACCATTTAAGTTTCCATCGATGAAATATGGACCAATAAGCTTATTGCCAATTATTCCACACCAAACATTTACGTTCCAAGGATGTTGATGTTCAACTTGGCGCAACCAATTGGGATTTTCGATACTCCAGTAATGCATGTTGTGCCGATTCACCATACCGTGATTTGTGAGTGTCGCCTCGTCAGAAAATAATACTTGAGCAAAAAAATGGGATTGTCTTGTATCCGTTGAAGTGCCCATTGACAAAATCGCACTCGATTTTGAAAATCATCGCCATGAAGTTCTTGATGCATGGAAACTCTAAATGGATGATATTTCCTACGCTTCAATATTTGGCAGATAGTGGACTGAGAAATTCCTGATCCGCGAGCTATTTCTCGAGTAGTAATATGCGGATTATTAGCTACTGCAGCTAATACTGCGATTTCATTATTTTCTCCAGCAATTGTTTTTCGGCGGTTACGTTTTCTTGGCTGTACTGTTCCTTCGCTAGAGAACTGTTGAACGACTCGGTAAAAAGAAGCGCGCGATCGCATCTTGTCAAGAAAACGTTGTGAATAAAAATTAAGAGCATCATCGATATTCCTACCATTTTCTCCATAGATGTAAATCATTTCAATTCTCTCTTGTAATGTTATAGCCTCCTTTACTGTTCAAATATTCAACACTACTAACAACTAATTTGTATTGGATTAATAATTAATAATCTAAATGGGGATCGGACAATGTGTAAGTATTCACAGCTTGTCAAGTACTGAATAAAGTACGGTTTTGTATCGTTGAATAGCATTCCAATTGCGAATAAATAAATGTATCGAAGTGAAGGGGCACAGTTTCGAACACATAGCTTTTTGAAATGTTAGTTTATGTTAAAATAAGAAAGCACAAAATCATGTTTGCTTGCTTCTCTTTTTTGTGTATTTTTTCTTGACGTTCACGATCATGTTTTTTGCGATTACAGCGCAATCTGTTACGAATCGAAAAAAGTTTCAAACAAAAACTACATATTTGATTGCGTAGAATCCGAATCTGCAATACAAATGGGGGTTTCCATTTAATATTTCAAAGTTGTCCCCCCTCCCACTCTGGTGGGAGTGAGGTAGGGATCGAGTTCGGCACCATTCAGTGAGCCCCCTACATTATAACAAATCTTATTAAGATCTTTTTTTGATTTGATGCAGTGTTTTAGAGATATTCCGTTGTCTCAAGATAAAAAACTCGCCCTGTATATTAACTTTAACGATAAAATAACTCCGAAACCGATGCATTTTTATCTAAAACCCAGTACGGCATTCCGAAAAGATTTAGAGTGAAGCGATGACACAGTTTGTCAGCTTCGCCGAGAGCCGAAATAAACCTGAAAGCTGAATGATTGATAATGATTACAACGCGAAAAGTTTTATCGAAATCTACACCTCTGCATATACATATATAATATGTGTTGTTCCAGACAGCTGCCTCATTTCCCTAGCAAGTAATCCGTTTCGTTAATATATCCGTCAATATATAAATATGTATTATATCCTGCCTGCATCGGACTACATCATTTAATAGTGTATAAGGTAAACCGATCAAAATAATCTGGGCGCAGTAAATCACTCCGGGAGTCAGATAATAACTATTATAATTATCGGAAAAGCGTTCAGCGTTGCGAAGCATTCGCCGCAGAACCAATTTACGTTCTTGCTTTTCTATTTGTGTGTGGATATTCTATTGGTGCACTCTCCGACAGATATTACGACGGTCAGCGCTGTGATTGCATGGAATAATACGGTTGTTCCTTCCTACATTCGCACAGAAAAAGAAAAAATGTAAATTTTCAAACAATTATAAAGTTTTGCACAAGTTGTTGAAAGTATAAGACGAGCACAATTTGTATCAAAATTTTAGAAAATTATTGGCGAAAATTATCGCATTTTTTGCAACAAAATGCACATTTTTGTTATACAGTTTATGTTGACAGAACCTATATTTTACAGTAACGTTAAGTGCTGATTACTTGTTGCAAATAACACGTTTCAGCCAGTGGTAATAGTCGCAACTAATCGTCAACAAAATATTTACAGTATTTTTGCTACTATTACAAATCTGTGTAGGGAAATGACATTAAGATTTTGCGTACAGATTAACTACGCTGTTGCTATAATTAATATACCTAGTTCTGAATAATTATTTACTGCATAATGTTTTTTTCAAACATATCCCAGTGACCAACTATATTTATTTCATATTTTCTAAATATTTAAAAAATATTAAATCTTTCTTGAATATTAGTTATATTAATATAATATGCATAAAATATATTATAGAAAATATATTAGGAAAACATTTAAAAAATATATATGTTATGTAGCATTAATAATATTTTATTGCAAATGTTTTCTCAATATATTTTTCATAACTCTGCAAAGATATTTGCTTTGTATTTCTGTAAATATTTATTTCGTATAGAAAAAAAAATATTGATTTTTTGCTTTCGTACATTTGGTGCGTAGGACGAATAATATAAAATGGGTAAAATATGCATACATATTAAGTAGGTATGTACCTACTTAAAATGATAGTTTAAAGATTAAATTAGATAATATATATCTAATATGATTTAATTAGTATCTAAGTTGAGCGTTGTAACTTTTCTATTAATATATCTGCGTTTTGTATTATATTATTTGTAATATTTGTAAGTTGCGAACGTCAACACAACACCTCTATTCATTACGGTGCCGGTGTTATATGATTTAGTATTGTTTATGCGTCTATGGATTAGGTACATAGAATGCATACGCGCACGTGCGTATCATCAACGTTTTCATTCGTTTGTCCGTTACATGTTATAGTTTATAATAGTATACGATTAGGGCAGATTAGGGTCAACTGTGTAATTAATTGTTGCGGGGTGTGTTTTAGTTTTTATGGTCATGTCATGGAATTTATAAGATAATTGGAATGCTCAATATCGCTATGTACAGAAATCGTTTAATAATATAATTGTTGGAATTTTATGCATCATATATGTACTGCATCTACCAGATAAATTGCTAGTCGATTTGCTTAAGAGATTCATCTCGGTAGATAAGCGTCATAACCTCAAACAGAGGTTAGAATACGTTGTGTTGTTTTATTGTTTGTATGTAGAATGTTTTCAAATATTATGAAATAAAGTAAAAATAAGTATCGTAAGTATTAGAATGTAGCTACCACTCCAATTATTGTAAATGCTCCAAATGTATTAGTAGGTGTTGATAATGTTGTACGATGTGTTTTATTCATGGTATGATCTAATACAATTGGCATTGTTTTAGAGGCCACAAGGAAACGCCATGAGAGCGCCACTACCGAAGATATGAAAAAAGCCATAGGGTTGTACCTGGCACCAGCCAAGGCTAGATTTAAAAATGAGTATTTTTCATTTTTATTGGCTTATTCAAATAAAATGATAATAAATACGTTTGTTTTTTTATTTAGAACACTTCAATTAAAAAATAGTGATTAATTTGATAAACCTTCAGTATGCCTTAAAAGATGCCAGAATTATTGATTATTAACTTGTATGGTGAGTGTGAAAAAACAAGTTCTTGCCTTTTAGACTGCTCTATGTATGTTTCAACTTTTCGTTATCGACGTTATACATTCTAAATAACCAAGAACAAGTTTAGTTCATTTTGACAAATTAAATAGATTGCATGAAAAATCTCAATTTTCATATATTTTAGAAATATTTTAGAAAAAATATAGCGCTTATATTAATTTTAAAATATGGAATAAATATTTTAATTGAATATTTCATCTATATTTAGAAAAAAATATGAAAAATATATTCAAAAACCTCTCACGAAAAATATTTATAAAATATATTTTTAAAAATATCTATGTAATATTTCTGGCTGTTAGGGTTTGGTCAAATTTTTATTTTGTCTGGTTCACCGGTAGAATTGATTGTCCATGGCTTTTATGCAAACTTAATTTTAATATTCTAAGGCTGAATTCTCGTTCTCATCCAACTTTCTACTGTGTTTCAAATCGAACCAACATTCTACGTTCTTCCCCTATTTCCTTAACGTGCGAGTACTACAATAGAATTTCTGATAGTTGTGACCTTAATAGCGATAATTTAAGTTTCATTACTGAGTATGCTCATAATTATTTTTCAAATTTAATTTAATAAATAAAATTTAATTTTCACTAGTCGAGCTCGTAAGAATTTATCTAATTTTTTTTTTGAATGTTTGATCTTTATGTAACTTATATTATTAACGCATGTATAATATATATTGCAGATGTGTGCATTATGTTTTCCTGTAATTGGGTACTACCTGTAGGAAATAAATTAGTATTATTATTATTATTATTATTATTATTATTATTAATAAAAAATATAGAAAAACGATGCGAACAAATACCTATGTCAATAAAAGTTCGTGTGTTGTTGATCATTTCGTAAATATAAATTACTTTTTCACGTCTTGGCAAATCCATGTGTTCATGTTATTTCAATGTGTGCACCTGATCATAAATAAAACTTTAAAAATAAAGTTATCACTGCCTCTATATAAAAGAGTGTGGTCAGCTCGCTAAACTGTATTGTCATAAGGTGTCTGATGGTTCTATTTGTTACAATTACATTTAGTTATTAAACACATATTTTGTTAAAGATAATAACGACGTATTCAGAATGGCCTTTTTTGTGTTAAATATTGTACGTCTTGACAATATTAACAAAAGTTTAATAAATATCCACTACCTGAGTGCACCTCCATAGAATGGTGCTAAAGAAGCGCAATTTGACATCAATGTGACTAGCTGTACTCGTTTACGACATTGAATAAACCGCCACTCCAGATTTCGGTTCACAATTAGATTTTAATATTAATATTATCAAGACGTTCTATACACGGCAAGGAAACGTCATGTTAAGTACCCGCTAAACGTGGTATTATGTACAAATACATTGCACTCATTTAGTATTATTCTTAATGGTATGCCGTAAGTTCATTTAACGTCATTCTGAATAAATAAAGGCCAGTCGGCCAGTGTGCCCTTGTAAAAATAGCAAAACTGAGGCATTTTAAGTTTCTTCTTTTTATAAAATAAACATTCCTTTTTTGTTAAGGGTGGGCAAAAAGTGGTGGGGACAATGCATTTTTAATTTCCTCTGTTTCTTCAAAAATAAGAATATTTAATTATGTTTTATGAAATAAATCTGTATTTCACACTAATCATAATAAAGAAATAGCAAAAGGATCTGTTATTGAATAACGCCGAAAAAGAAAAAATCGGTTGAAGAGTGTCATTATGATCCTTACGTTTTGTATATTGTGTATGTGTAAGAAAAATTGAAAAATATTCACTCATTTGGGAGAAACTTAGGAAAACGCATTTTGTCAAACAGTGGGCCATCCTATATGTGTAAAATTTATGATTTCATGCCCATCATAGAAGTGTAGCACTTTATTCGAAGATGGCGCTACAGAATTTTAAAAAAATATATTTTTGTTAATGTAGATTGAATTCATTGTTGATAGCCTATATTAACTGCATTTTCATTAATAACAATAATACCGAAAATTTCTGTAAATAAAATGGAAAAAACTGAAAGATAAATTGTTACATTCCAGTTATGTATTCCCTGCGTTAGTCCAAATTATTTCCTTATAAAAATCACTCACAATTGAAAGGTAATTCGTTATAAAAGTATTTATTTTTCCTCATAGCTACAATTGCTGTACAAATAAAAATAAAACTGCGTATATACAAATATTTTATAGTAAAGAAAGTAATAGTGTATATAGTTATACATGTCAGAAGAATAATAATACAGAAATTGCTAAATTCAAGAATAGGTACTTAATTATGGGCAAGCAAGTAAATCGAGTCATTTAATGATCATCAATAATCGAATGATGCCTTGTCCGTCATTCAATTATGTCCACCACTACCTTTTTATCAGTTATCTCCTCTGTCTATGTGTTCCATCTCCTCCAGCAATTAATTCTCTAATATTTAATTTACACCCTTACGACAAACCATGTCTCTCCAAAGTACTAAATTGATTTTAAAAAAGTAATTGTGCAATTGTCATTTGCATAATATTCCTCGCGATATAAATTATTGTATCTTCTCCAGAGGAAAATATCCTAGATAAAATTGGGAAAAAATATGAGATGAGCTCAGCCTTTTTGAGGACCGTAGTATTTGCTATATAGATCTTGAATGACTGCAGATTTATGTGGAATATATATTTTTCTTTGCAGACTACATTTTCTTATTTCTTAAGATGCGATTTTTAGGTTATGTCACTGCACAAAACACGTCGATATCACGAAAACATTGACTTTTTCTAGCAATGATAGCTATAATAATAATTGTCGCAACTAACTTATTTTGTTGAAATAATTAACACCTTTCCATATATTATTTTTGACAAAAATGTATGCATTTGTACTCGCAATAAGTGCCTTTTAGATTAGACATACACAACAGTGCGATCCTCAGAGCGGCAGGGCTCATTTCAAGTTTTTCCTAGAATTATTTCATTTCGGTAACAAGCCCAGAGATAATATAACCATCATGGACATTTGCCACGTATTCTCATCAACCTGTTGATTCTCCTCAATATATCCTACAACAGTGCTTTTTCTATAAAACAAATAAATAATCTAGTAAGCACAGATAAGTCTCGAGCACTCTCAATTCTCCTTACAAAAAAAAAAATTTACTCTGATTCCATTTCACACTCGTTTATGTTATGTTTATCTGTTTATGTTCAAAAATCACATACGAACTTCATATGCCTTGCATTCATCGGCAATTCCCGGCGCCTCGCCGACACGAAAATTTCCTGCTTTTTAGGCGGCAAATACAAATTTATCAACTTTTTTTAATAAATTGAAATAAGTGTACCGATACAAAAAATAAACCATAAAAATAAAGTTTTTTTTTTAATTTCTATTGATTCATTCTATAATAATAGTAATATTTCATGTAATAATTCCCTCTAAAACAAAACTTTTTTCCTATAGCTTCCCTGTAAAAAGGGAATTTCTCTCTCATATACACAAAATGACTAAAAATAGCACCCGACCTCGTGATTCGCTCAACTTGACCACGTGATACATCCCATGTGTTTACACAAATATACGAATGTATATATTATTTTTCGCCCAAACAATTTTGAAACAGGCCGCGCCATCTACATTTTAAAAGCTTGTTAATCTCGCACCTCTTTGACAGAAACGAAATTTTTTATGTTTGTACGCCCCCTTAAGAGCATTCTACGTAAGTCTATAAAGTATTATTTTTAATATCCTGATAAGACGTTCGAGTTTCACCGGATATGCGACTTCAGTAGTTACAAAAAACGTAAATATTTTTCTTTTGCTTTGTCGAATCGAGAGTTAGTTGTT
>RXPK01003515.1:0-27800 GCA_004143645.1 Protaetia brevitarsis
GCCACTATTGGAAGTATAAAAGAAACATACATTTTGGGTTGCAAGATACATTTTAGAAAGAGATACATTGGGAGAATAGTACACTCTGATACCATCTTTGAGTGATGAAGATTCTAGAAAATATTTTAGATTAACTAGGGAGCAATTTCTGGATGTTAATGGTGACACCTAAAGTCGCTCTCGTTGCGAAATAAAGATGAACCGACAAGTCACACTTTTTTTATATCGCACTGCTTCGTACTAATGGACGGTTACCTATTGAAAATAAGGGTACTCGAAAATAAATGGACGCGTTGCAACACACAGCGTCGCACAGTGGGGTATTTAGCCGATACGCCAAAATTATTTGAGTTGTTAACTGATTCAAGTTATTAACGAGTAAATAGTGACGTCTTGGGCAAATAGAGAATATTTTTTAAATATCGGTGATATTAAATATTATTTAATGCATAGGTACATTTATGTTAAATATTCTAACGAAGATGGACAAAGAAATGTTGTGTAAATTTTCTCTTGCACAAGATCTAATATGAGTTATTTTTGCAAACCCCGACAACAAATAAAGGGAAGTTAATAATAAGACATTTTTGTTAAATTGGTGCGTAATAAGAAAGTTAAAATTAAGAAAGTTGCGAAAATTCGCGGTCGACAGAGAAAAATTGTTAGCTATCTCTTCGCATTAATAACACATTCTTGGTGCACATTATGTTTGCAATCGAACATTAATCTCATATCAACTATTCGATTTTCGTTACATATTTTAGAGAAACCAGGACTCTTCTTTTCTGTTTTCCTATTTTTTTTTGTGATTTACGGGTTTGTGGTTTCCAAGAACGGCTTTGTTGAAATTTGCTGTTAATAACAGGTTTTCTAGGAGTTTTTGCATATCTGTAAACGAAATACTGTGTTTTGTAGAAACGGGTATTGTATTTTGTGATCCAATATTTTCATCACTACTAGAGTCGTGTAAACTAATGCAAAAGTCGGGGTCGCTACTGTCTATAGGAGAAGATAATTGTCGGGAATGTTTTGTCTTTTGTATGCCAGAAGTTGAAGGAATTACATTTTCTAAGGTCTGTTCACGTTTTTCATTTACCGTTGGATTATGTTGAAACAATACATCTTCCTCTTCCTTTGTTTGGTTTGTGACACTAGTAGGGACTAATGCAATTTCTGGGATTGCATCTTTGTTAAATGGATAGATTTCTGTAGAAAGAAAGCCAGATTTTATATTCATAGACGCCATTGTTTTGTACCATACAGTAGAAAATATTGCTCCAAAGCGTTGTTCAGTGAGTAGAAAAATATTTCATTACTTCATCGTCCCAGTAATATTCAAAAGCACGGAATACAGCTTTGTCCATCGGTTGTAGCTCATGCGTAGTATTACTGGAAAGACAGTATAATGTAATATCATGCTGCTCAGCAGTTTCGGCAATACTATACTCTAAATGACAGTTTGCACCATCGAATACGAGGAGAATAGGTCCGGGCACTTCGTATTTTGCTAAGTGATAAATCCAAGCGGCGACTATATCAATATTCATACTGCCTTTGCTGGTCATATGTGCAACAGCACCTGAGGGTAATATATCAACCCATTCTGGTTTTATACGCTTTCCTTTAAATAATATCATTGGTGGTATCGCTGAACCAAGGGCGTTTCCTCATGATACAATGGTAAGGCTCTTTCCATGCTCATTAGCCATGCCCTTCTTGCACCCTTTTTAGCTAATACTTTCTGTTGATGATGAAGGAATAGCCTATAGCCCTTCTCATCAACATTATAAATCATTTCATGTTTATTAATAATATCCATTTCTCTCAGTAAAGCCCTAACTTATTAAAATGATCAAATTATTAAGCTTTTGTGCTCTCGCTGGGTTTAAATTTAAGTAGCGTATATCAACTCCCACTCTCCTGTTACTCTGATAGGCTATTATTTTTAAATGCAGCCTCATGATCAGTTTCTTAATATTGAACACGTAGTGCTAATTTGGTATAATTTAAGTAGCGTATATCGACTCTTTCTCACGTGCTACTATGATAGGCTAAATTCTTCTAAGCCTTACGTGAGGATTGCGTTTCATGAAACCGTGTAGCCAATAACAACCAGTCATTTCCTTCATTTCACAAAAAAAGATTTGGAATATTATTAGCACCGGTGTATCGATAAACACTTCTACGAAAAACTCTTGTTGTAAGTAACCAATATCTGACAACCGAACGATCCTTCGAGCTAATTCTGTTTCCTGTGGACTTATAAGAATTGCTTTCCTTCCTGCAAGTATCTTCTAAGAGTTCTTCTTGGTATTCCATATGTAATGTCTGCACCGCCATACCTTCTGCTGCTGCTCTTAAAGCAGTTTTTAGATTAATGTTTGACCATGCACCCCTTACCCTTTTACATGATTGACGCGGGATACTCTTGCACTAGAAGAAGGAGGAAATCATTATCAACTATTCAATTTTAGTCGAAAAAGAACTTTATATCAAAATGCAACAATGTAGAGTAATATAGCCAAGGCCATGTCAACTGGCCATATTACTCAACACTAATACCAAGGCTACATTTATAGGAAATTAAGTATTTACTTCAAATAAAATTAAGCGCTACTATTGCTTCTACTTGAAAATATATAGTATAGGTACAAATCATTGAAATGAATAGAAACTTACTTTATGCATCACAAACTAATTGTTTACCAATGAGTTTTATTATAATATGGCCGTCACTCCTACATCACAACCCCTAAACTGTTATTTAGAATTATCGCATTCTAGTTAGTGACATCTAGTAGACTTATTCTACCATAACTATAGATATTATCAACGCTGACAACTGTTTATTTACAGGTAACTGTGATACGATATTTTGGACATATTAGTGTACCTGGCCATATTACCTGCAGTTATCTTAGATATTTAAAAAAAATATGAAGAAAAACTCAAACAGGATAATATATAAATTGAATGTCTACTTATCAGTTTTAACAAAATCCGTCGCTAGACACTAGTAAACTTTTCACAGCAATCACTGTTTACTTCCAAACAAGCGCTTTTATATTAATTGATCAAGCAATACCTGCTAAGACGGATAGGAAAGAGGGTTAATTGGCTGCACAGATTACTTACGTTTCCAACCACGTGCTCCTTAATTGGATGTTTAGTTTTTAATATCGAATTTTGGACAGCTAGATCGGCGAAATACCCCACTGTGCGTCGTATGACTTAGCACAACATCGTATCGGTAGGCTTAACAGGTCTCCTAATAGGACACTACAATGAAAAAAACCTCTACAGAAAATTAGGATCAATACTGGATATACTAACTGCAGACTCTGCAAAGGAATGCTAGAGAACGCATACCACATTGATTAATGAATAAGTTCAAGTTCCGACATTGTAATTTTTTTTTTTTGGCGTTTATGTGAAAATAATTTCATATGTAAGTAATTACATCTTCCAAATTCTTGCCGTCTCGAGTTACTTGCTCTATGTAACATCAAATATTCTTTATTAAAACAATCTAATATCTAGATCGTAACTATATATACATCTCTTCGTACGTTCATGAAAAGATTTATAAAATGGCGTGCTGTGTTTCGATCTTAATGAGGTGAACATTTATACCCGGCCCGAATGTGATTACACACTTACAGCATACACTCTTTCATTTGAACAACTTAATCATACAGGGCACACATCAGGCGTAGTTACGAGTTATGGTCGGCTCCCTTTAGTACGTTTAAAATGGGCAGATTGACGGTGCAGATACATTTGAAATGTGACATGCGACAGTGTGTAGATTCGTCAAAACGTAAAACGCTGCTTACACTTACTGCTGCCGCCGGTGCGGAGCGGCAATAACGACTTTACTGCCGTCGTCGCTGGATTGTTGCCTCCCGATCTTTTTATTAGGTCGAGTACCTAAATGCCATTTACCCTATCAGTTTGGACAGTGTACAACGCAGCGTCGCACTTTTGAATTCTTCCCAAATTGTCTTCCATTTAAGCCGTACATATCTTCTTTTCAATACACAATAAATATTCCCGAGTGAAGTTCATCCGATGATTAAAAATTTAATACTATTGTATTTGTTTTTATGATTTGATTTATACGTTGTGACATTTAAACATTTCAACGGTAATATCTGTCCGAAATGTAACAGAAAAAGTGCTTTTATTAATAATGATTTTTGCGAATTTAAAAGTCAAAACCACCACCACGTCATCAATCCATCTAATTTTATACTATTATTTGAATATAAAAAAATATAGAGCAAATATTTAGCATAAACGACTTGTGTTTTACTTTCTTTGATGATTTAAGGAAGGGCGGGGGCGGGCATGGAATAGAGACATGTCCTCCCCAAATAATTTAACAAATTTTGACTACATTTTAGCAGTGGCGGCTCGTGACAATATTGAATGGTGGGACCAATTTCGGGCCAACCATCTCTCCTCCTAAAATAAGTCCACTTTTTATAAAGTTTTGAATTAGTCTAGCTCAGCTTGCAATAATTTATTACCTCATTTATTGCTAACTAAATAATACTGATAAAAAAGAATTAATATAGACAAATTTAGAAGCCATTTTAAAATGAAAAATTAGACGAGAAAATAAAAGAGTATTTAAGTTAAAAAATGCAAAATTTTAAACAAAACAGTTTTCTTGTTGTTTCACGATTAACTTACATACAAGTCAAACCACATAAACGAGTTTAAACGACTCCAGAACTACGTCAACTACGTATACTGATGAAGGGTCTGGGAATGCATATGCTTAGAATCAGGGCGCAAATAACATAGTATGCTCGATTTAAATCTCAAATTCGTCAAGGTCGATTAGATGACGTTATTGCCGAGCACATCAAAAACAACCAAATACAACTATGGTAAATATACGGTAAATAGCAAAATGTTAAAATCCAAATAATTACAATTACCGTAATTCCAATGTAACTTTGTTTTAGAAAGCCTGTTAAGTTGACGTTTACTTCATCTATCTTGTCGCCATCATGTTTTGCGCTCGTGAATTTCGTGTGTGTTTAAAAGTATTTGCGTCGTTTTTCTATAAAATCGAATCTTAAAAGCACCATAACGCTTGTAAAATATGTTCCGTAGTCCCATCCGGATTTCTAAACCTACCTTTTCATTGAATACAATTGATACTTTTTCCTTTATAACAAAAAAGTATTCACTATTGCTGGTGTTAATAAAACAAGGTACAAGATGTTTATATGTGACCAAATTCGAGAAATCTTGGATGCATGATATTATGCTAGAGACTCTACAAAACATTTCTCAAATCAGAAAACAGCTAACAAATGCTTACATTTTTCAAAATCCCCAGAAATATTCTAGTTACTCTAGCTACTACTGCATTTTAATCTGTACGCATCAGAAGAAGGATTAGGGCCTGTTTCTCTCTTGATACAAATATCCAGTGAGGTTAAGTTTAATATGTTTTCTTTAACAGCTGTTGGTGGGGTTTTCGCTGCCCCTATGATACACAGGCCAGCAAGCTTTCTAACCTTAGATCACTGCCGCCTGCGGTATGCAAAGTTTGGGAGGGAGAGGGACAACAAGGGACTTTTTGTTTGGATTAACTCACGTGAATATTATATTGATTTATTAAATCTAATTATATGCATGGGGTATATTAAGCACAGCTTAGTAGATATCCATGTAATTTCAATCCAAAAATAATGTCACACTCCAAAGCAATAGTTACAATTATTTTGATTTACTTCATATGCCTATTTTTTAAAGCCGACTATCAAACATTCTCTTGTGACGATCACTTGCTGCAAAAAATCTGTCTGCTAACTCATCTAGGCTAAGTAAGTTCAGTAGGTCCGTATATGTGTGACAAACATGAACATGATTCACTCTCTTCTGTGTCATACTGCTTCTTAATTACGTTTTCTATCTTCGAAGAGAGCTAAAGCTCCAGCTGCCTATGAAGAAACAGGCATCACAATTAAAATATGTACCAAGTTTTTAACATTCTTCAACATGGCCCGAACTTCTGGCGACAGTTCTCGTACTTAGCATATTGCGAACATACTGAACTGATATAAGAGATGCGATTCTACTGCAAAAAGATCTTCATTGAGCGCTGGTTCACCCTAGCTTGACAATATGTCCAGATGAGTGTAAGCTATTCGCGTCCACAATAATAAATCTTTCACACAATAATGGCAAAAATAAATCGAATACATTACCTACTAATTACTACTCATTCAGTATTGGGACTGTTTTTTTTTTTGTATATTATCTATATCCTTTTCATATCTCAAATGCCTTTTTTGGCGAAGCTTTTTTTTGGTTCTATATAAATGAGCCCTTGCGAGGATTTCTCTTGTCAAAGGAGGACAAGAAAACATACTCTCAAAATAAGGACAATCATCGCGAAACGAGGACGGGTGGCAACCCTTAGCCTACTTACGCACGAGGTTGCAGTACATATTTATTAACGTTCGGCGAATTGTCATAGCTCAGCCGAAGTAAAATGAGTGTGATATTATTTTTTTCCGCGAGGGTTCACTCCTATACGCTATTGATGGTATAAATCCAGATAATAACCAATTATCTAAGGACTTATTGTAACATATTTATGAAGTTTATTTAATTTAACATTACATTGTATTAGTAAGAGGGAAATTATAAGACCATACTCATTTGATAACTAAATCTATTTAGGCTTCTTTTCTATTCATATTTATTTCTATATCGAAAGCATCAGCATAAACTAGAAATTTCAGTGACAGAGCTCATAAATAATTCAAAAGAAAAAAAATTGAAAGGGGTTTTAAAAGTCAATAATGAAATAAAATAACAACGTGGATTCTAAAAAACCTAACAATAGTAAATAAAGTCCAAATCGTCGGTAAATAGAGTATTATTGAAAAATATTCATATTTGGATATTTATTAGTCATTAATAAAATTCCATGCGACGGTAATAATCGTCGGGTAAAAGTTCTTGGGATGTGCTAATTTTGTACAACCGATATTTAATCTTATGTAAAGATTTAAAATGTTACTGCACTAATATACATTTGCGAGCAATTTCTGTAGATATCATATTAGGATGTAATATCACTAATGCACAAATTTGAATTTCGATATCACTGACATTTTTCGCTAGGAAATGAACGAAATGAATCGAACCCGGCTTTATTTGAAGCGAATTACTCATGTCTAGCGATTCATTCCTCTCACCTCACAGTAGTACGGAATGAGGGCTTCATTGATTGATTTAAATTGAAAAGATCGACGGGAGGATGGCATTTGTGGTAGTTAGACAGGGTAGAGAACAGCGGTGAATGTTTCCCGTGATACAGCGATAGCATACGGACTGTGATGGTATATCGAATTGTATATCTGACACATAATATCCAGCAGAATAGCATGCGTATTCTCGACTTTGTTAACTGATAGAAATCATATTTCCATCCTTCGTTTATTCATATTATGACAATTGTCAGGTCGAAAGTGCGCTCTCTGTACTCTGTACTTAACACAATTTTTCATTGTAATTTATTTTTATTTGTGCATTCGTAATGTAGAGAGTGTGACTACAAGATAGTAATTTTCACGTTTACAGACCCATCTAATATTTACTGACAATGTATTTGTTTAAATAGTTTTACTAGAAATTATTGTAAACGTGTTATTACTGTCAGTTCCATCAATGTTTGTACGCAGCTTCTCATGTGTTCATTACATTAAACAATACTCACCGAAATTCCAGAAATAGAAACATTAACTATTTTGAAAATAATATAACACAAGGGCGCACAATAATCACACCATAATCAAATGCAAGGAGTAGCTACAACCAATATCAAACAACGTGCAAGTTATTGTGAAATAAGAAAGGAAGATGGGAGCGATAACTTAATGCTCTACTTTGTCCACAAGGTTGCGCGGCACACCGAACTACAACTAATCTGGCGGTACATTCAAATGGGTTGTTTTATATACTTGTAATATTCAAAATTTTTGTTTAGGTATATACCAAATATTTCATAACTGTAATAGTACAGTTTGTAATAACTATACTATTACAGTCATGAAATATTTGGTATATACACATACATATGATAAAATATGGATGTGTAAATACAACACTGAAATAATATATAAAGATACTTTATTTATAAAAGTTATAGCATCTGAACAAAGTTATGCACAACGACGTGCCTTTCACAGTGTTAAGGCAGTTGAATACAGCAGAATTAATGGGTTTTTGACATCGTGTATGCAAATACTAGTTTTGTATATTGTCAAGAGTTCACAATTTTACATCACTGACCTTTGTTCACAATAAATCGTTAATCACTTTAATACAATAAAAACAAATGCCACTGGGTTTCTATAATAATCGCAATGAGAATGAAATAACCCACAAAGTTGAACTAAAAACGAACTATAATCACAATAATAATAACTATAAGACTTGGACTATAACAACAAAATAATCTTGAACGTAAAACATGGACGGCGGAGGGCATGGACACGCCTACTCCAACCATCATCGCGCACTGCATTAAGCTTTGTCCAAATGTGCATAAACATGTGTGACGTGCTCGGTTTTAGCACGTTCCGTAGATATTTAAAAATTTTTGAGGCTTTAAAATATTTGCATGTTGCTCTAGCCTTCTTTCCACCCGCTTTGATAAGAAATACATCGAAACCCCTCAACAACATTTATCTTGTTGTTGTTGGTTTGGGTCAACGCAGTTTAAGCGCAGGTGGAGGAGGTGTTATAAGTTGATTTACAAATCAACACTATATCGATAATGTAGCTTTCTAAATGCATACAGCGCACCATTCGTAGCACAATAAACTAATTTACCACGTGATTACAATAACCAATGGGAAATTGGACGAAATTTTTCCTATTAAGATTCTACCCCCAGTTCAAGACTACCGAATCAAGCAAGTTGGCAAAATAGACTTCTAAGTGCTTACAACGCTGTCACTTTAACACTATAATAAATTATTAAGTGATAGCATGACAACCAGTAAGAATTTGAATAACATTTTTCCTGTTAAAATGCTACTTCTAGATGACAAATTGTTTTGCCCTACGGATGGGTGCATCTAGTTGGCTCTTGGCCTTAGCGAAATAATTTTCTCAAGGCAATCGAAATTCCAACGACATCGTAGTGTACCGCAATATAACTTCAGCACAATCTTATTATTTATTAATGCTTAATAAGGTATACCGCTAAAAAAACTAAATTATATTTTAAAAATTTTGGTATTAATTACAAAATTAATGAAATTCTTTTCTTGCCATAATTATTTCCAATTACATAGATACAATATAGCAAAAATATATAACAATCAGTATCTACTTGAAATTTGAAATACCCTTTCTTATGTAGTGTCTTTTATTGTTAAAAGTTACGAAGTTCGTGTGGAAAACGAGAGAAAACGACGGCTTTCATTACGGCAACAACGCAAAATCGTCACTAATGGCCATAAATATATGTTGAAAATCGCAAAGGTACACAACGAGGTCGTTACGTGGAGAGAATATCCCGAGGAAGAGGCAACGCTCTACCTGAAATCTCCCGTTGGGTGAGAATAATGGCTTCTAATAAATATATCATGAACGTACAAAGGCGAAAAAATTCTTTTCTACGCCTGGACGTGGCCGAACACAATGTTCGATATGGCTACCCTTGATACTTACGGATTCAATTGTTCCTTTGAAACTAGACATTACTGTAGAAAGTTACGGACCGTATAAATAGATTACATACTAATTCGTTTGCTTATTTTATGACATTCAACAAGGATTTTCTGTATCCTCGAGATGTATTTATGTTAGTGATTAGAGCAAAGAAGCTTGAAATCACTATAATGTTTGATATGTCTTAGATATTTCTCTCAAGATATGATATCGAGGTTGTTCACATGTAGGCTATACAAGTATTTGTGCACTATTATAGAAAATTGAGGTACATTATGTTTTGACTGAATGGTTATTCGATTTTTATATGCCTACATAAATGTATTATGTACAGATCTAACATATAATGATTGTATGTACTAACCTCATATGTAGTCTCCCTTTAAATAATTTTTCACGGTTACGTAAGTCTATTTCAGTAGATTCAACATCATACTAAGGGTACTCGCCGAAACTTCTAATAGATTTGATAGTCCGTAGTATTATATTTTTTTATAAGCCACTTTTTGCAGTTTTACATATTTTGTGCAACTGATTTTTGCAAGATGTCGCCGTCTTTTTTAACGAAAAAAAGCGTTTAATTTTCCTTCATTTGAGAGGTATTCCCTTCGTAAATATAAAGTCCATCAACATTGAAAGAATACTACAAAGAAGTCGAAAAAAATGCAAATCTTTGTTCGTTTACTTCCTAGCAGAAATAAAACGGCTTTATCTACTGAAATTTCTAATAAATTATGATCCTAATCTTATCTAAAATTACTAAATTATCTTATTTAAATAAAAGTCTAACCTTTTTGATTGCTATCAGAAGAAACAGTCAGTTGGCACTTTCAACTCTTCTGTTCTTTTCCTTTAATTCGTTTCTCGGTAAAAGTGTGATTTCAATCATCACAAAAAGAGATGTAGTACAATTTCGTTAAAGCCCGATATTTAATAATAATAATAATGAATGTCTTTATTGCAATAACATTCACAACATCAAACATAAAAAAAAACAGAGGCAACTGAAGGCGAATTTCAGTTGAAACTGTTGTTTAACCTTCACGAAGGAAAACATGAAAATCACAAAAAAAACAATGCCTAAAAACTAAAGTCGATGACAAACAGAAAATTAAGTCGACAAAATAAATTAATAAATAAATAAATAAATAAATAAATAAATAAATTGTACAATTATTACACTAGTACTACTCTAAAAAAAATTATAATGAAAAAGGAATATATATATATTATGATTTTCAAACTAGATTTGCCTGGGTAATGTTTAAAAAAAAGAACATTATAATTAAATCTGCCTTTTCTTACAGACACCTATTTTTATATGTTTAATGATATACGACAATACAATCTCACTTGGCTAGATGGCTATGAACGTATGAATTAGGGATGGCTGCTCCGGATCGGACCTGTTCTTTTGGAACTGGTTCGCTGATCGGAGTTGGTGCACCAAGTTGGTGCACCCGTAAAAGAGCGGGTTTCGCACCAAGTTGGTGCACCTGTAAAAAAGCAGGTTTCGCACCAAGTTGGTGCACCCGTAAAAGAGCGGGTTTCGCACCAAGTTGGTGCACCCGTAAAAAAGCAGGTTTTGCACCAGTGCACTCGCTCCGCAACTGCAGTCGTTCTAAACCTTAATTAACAAACCTGTTCATATAGAAATCGTTTTTTTTTAACTTCTTTTTCCAATGATGTGCCTAATGACAAAAGCTAATGACCTTTTTTTTTTTTAGACTTTTTTTTACAGAACCGACGACCTTTTTTTTTTTTTTAGATATCACATACTACAATTTAAGAAGACCTGTAGACCTGAACCTGATTTCTTGCACCAGGTTCAAAGCGGAGTCGGAGCAGGTGCACCAGCTCCGGCATAAGGAGCAGGTCGTACCATCCCTAGTATGAATATACCTGATATATCTAGACTTCACCACTGCAGATCATGCGCATTAGTAATCTCCCCTCTTACTAACCAACGACTAGTTACACTTATATTTTTCTATCAGTCGTGGGTACGTTACCCAGGTGAGTGCACGTCTTGTACCTATCTCCCACATCACTAACTTGTAAATTGTTAGTCTTTTACTTTATTAAGACATTTTAAAGAGTATAAAATTCTTACCCAAGCAGAATATATTTATTTGGAATGTTTAAATCAAATATTAACTACTATCCAGTATATTTTGGATTCTTAAATTCTCAAAATAACTTTTAAAAATCACCAACCACGTCTACCAACCTATACATATTAAAATTTCAATTTCAACTGTCATATGAAACTAACCTCAAAATGTTCGAAATGCCAAATATTTACACAGAAATTTAAACATTAATTTGACGAAATACCTCGTACCTCAGCTTGTATACATCCAAAAATATTTCAGAATGGAGTTTCCTCGCAGTAACAAACCAAAAATGTTGCAGAAAGGGTCCTCATTAGGAGAACAACGTCGGTGTCAGAAAAATCCAGGGACAAGATCTCCTTCAAAGCATCCACAGTGTATAATTATACTCGAAACAGCAGAAACATACATGATTCCAAATGAGAAAATGTACCGAGGTATATTAATACAACAAATTTCTTCTAATGTTGAATAATCTTGACGTTTCTTCTTTATATTTTTAGGCCGAAGGTAAATATATTGATTTACAAAGAAGATTGTCTTCGATGTCGGTATACCACAGGAATATAATTTAATTGATTTAACTTGATGAAAAATGAAACAGTTTTTCAAAGATTTTTTTTATCAACAACCATGGTACGGATCCATGGACTTCAACTCATTTATTTCATACGAATTACATTGAGTCATTGAGTAAAGTCAAATCCAAACCAATCAAAGTTTGGACGATTTTTCAATTTTTGCAAATATTTCCTAAATTATAACAGATATTAAATTTTCTTCTTAACATAATTTGCAGCATATTGCATGGTCCTAAGGGTGGCGTCGTCCGTATTCGCAAAAAGTTAATAACGGGGGATGGGGTACCCCGTACCCCCATTTTTTTTTACATTTGTTCTTTTTCTTATTCATCAAAAGAAGGCCGATTTTACATAGAATACGATGATGCATAACAAGTTTAGAAAATTAATAATTGTAAAAATAGAAAAATAATAATAAAGCTTCAAAATTAATAAACTTGTCTATTGATATAAATCAAATGAACTATAACAGCAATAAGTTTTTATCCTTAACATAATTTCCAGCATAATACACGGTCTCAAGGTAGATATCTTCATAAAAAGCTAATAACGGGGGACGGGGTATTTTTTTTAATAATTAATATTATATAATTATTAATATTATATATAAATATTAATAATTGATGAGTAAGAAAAAGAAAAAAATGTAAAAAAAATTGGGGGTTCGGGGTACCCCGTCCCCCGTTATTAACTTTTTGCGAATACGGACGACGCCACCCTTAGGGCCATGCAATATACTGCAAATTATGTTAAGAAGAAAATTTAATATCTGTTATAATTTAGGAAATATTTGCAAAAATTGAAAAATCGTCCAAACTTTGGAGGGGGCTGTACCCCAAAATCGTGCGGATACGCCGATAAAAAAAATACGTGTCTCTTATTTTAAGGTACTCTTTCGATCTGTTAAGTTTCATCGAAATCGGAGGGGGACACCCGCCGGTGTTCCCTTGTAAGTAGATAGATGTTGAACAGCAAAATAGATGAATGAAGTTTTTATTTAATGTATCGTTGCGTGATCATTGATGATCTTTTGGTTGTTGTATACGAACCTCGAGGATTATACGTCTATTATTAGTATGCCAATGCCTGCGATTATGCAGGCATATTTGTAGAACGGTATTCTGTGGATATAATTCTATGACGTTTCTTGGATTAACTTCAAAATCATGGAACCTAGCTTTGAATTCTGTGAATTTCTTTATATATAGGCTTTCAATATAAAGGACGTCAATAATTTGTTTACCCGTTTATTTCCTTCGTCTTGCATCCTAAAGGGTTGTTAATGAAATTGTCTATTGTTGCATGTACTGAGAGAACAAAATGCCTTCTGTCAACCAAAATAAAGTATTATTGTATTAACAGCCTTTTTAATCAAAATGGACCAATATATAAGGTTATAGTAAATGAAAAAAAATGTGACAAATGACAGTTTTGGAAAATACAATTTATGCTACTTGTATATTATGTATGTAAAAATGCAGTGCGCACGGAATAGAAGAACCCACCAAAGTGGACAATATTAAAAAAAAACTGTGTGATTCCTTAGGATTCACTTCTGGTTTTCAACATTTTAACACATTCATTCTTTAACAGAGCTATTTCGTGGCTTACGTTCTTAATTATTCTCACAACCACCCACAGCCACCCCACCACAACACACCCACCACCAGCCACAGATACACCAACAAAATCAACAACTGACATGATAATATTGCCAGTTGTATAAAATGGGAATGTTAATAAAACCTTCGTTTCGTTTTAAAGTGTTAAAGTGATTTTAGACATATTTTTATGAAAACGGTCGTTAGATTTTTTGTTATAATTTCGATCTTGTTGTTTTAAATGTCGAGACTTTAACAAAAAGTAACTGCTTGTTTTAACCAGGCGCCCTACATTAATTTTACCATTTAATGGTTATATAAATACATAAATATTTGAAACTATAAAAATCGTTGAAATAATATTTTCATTTCTCTCAATCTCCTCATCTATAACTAACAGTTTATTTCCATCATTTTTTGGAACACAAATTTTTGTGCTACCTGTTTCATTAAATCAATGAATTGTACTAGCTCTGACTACTAAAAACATGTGGCAAGTACATGAGTCTTTTTGATTAGCCAAACTAATATTTTGGTACCTAATTTGATACAATAATATTCATTTTACTTAATCTTCATATTTGATGCTAATGTCAATGCTGCTAAAACAAAAATGGGACGACCACAAAATAATTGCTTTAGAAAAACAATTTTTTATTAATAACGACAAAATTTTAACAAGGTTTCCGTTATTCCATCTTAAATATTAAATACAATAATATAGTACTTTTCAGTACTTTCGGAGTAAATAAGTATATACTTAGGTACTTCTGAAATGATGCGCAACTAAATTTTGACATTCATTTAAATTAATATACTTGCATCAGAAACAAAGTAGTTTATAAAAGATAGCGCCAACCTATCAGAAAGAAACGTTGTCGCTGTATGTTATTCTACTTGTTCCAATACTTTTTACCTTACCATATGTATTTATGTGCATATGTATAAATTTAATCGAGTGGCCCTCTTATAAACAGTTTACTGAGTGTTTTCTCGTTTTCTAGAAACCATTCATTAAAAGCTAGTCAGAGTGTCATTATGCTTGTTTCTCATAATTTACAGGGCTACTCGCCTGCCATCATGTTAATGATTGTGTTTCGTATTTACGTAAAAAATTACGACTTCATGGTTGTTTTTTAATTTTCTCTTTATCTCTGGGGAACTTATAGTAAGCTGGTGTTGGAATATTTAGTCATTAATTATTTTGATTTATCTTCATACTGAGATGTAAACGTAATTCAAAGTGTAGCCGCCTATCATTTACCTTTCCGTTCGAACTAGTAACATTGTAGCATTATTATACATTAAGGATGTCGAATGAAGAGTTCTATTAAAAATATTAGGTAGCTCTTGCACGCAACTGGTGGTTCAGTAACCAAGTCGGCAAATTCACGCTGATAACTAACCTTACAGTGTATGCAAATATGCGACCAGCTACCCGGTTAGTGGTGTAATGGTTGTCACACATGCGATATACCGTGTCAATATTTCTCTACAAATCTTTCGTGGGTAGCTTATGTATAGGCAGTAAAAATTTCGTTTCATCAGATAAGCTACTTTTACTCGTGTATTTCTAAATTATGATATTCACTGTTATTGTTATTGTCATTGTATCTCTCCGCAGCGACTGCCTAATAGACCTGAAAAAGAGTAGTAAGAAAAGTACCTGCATTGAGCTAACAAAAATTTAGTTAATTTAACAATGCTGTGTGGTTGTATATGGCGAACCAATTTTTTTTGTTGTAGAAACGAAAAGAAATTGTTAGGTATTTGTTCTTAGTACAACAAATTTATATTGTTATAGTAACCCTAGCAATAGTTCAATCCAACACTTTGAAACGTATCACGCGAAAAATAACTTAATAATTTAGTTATGATAACTAAAATTTCAATCAAATTAACCAAATCCTCTTATTTAGTTCAAATACATATTGTGCTTCAATTTATCAAATTTCGAATATTTCATTTAAACGAATAATTAATTGAACGAACTATAATATTTAACTTTGTTTTAATAACGTACTTATTTTGAGCGAGACATGCGGTTGGTATTATAAACACGCTAAGTGTTTGGTTCACCATATTGGGGGTTGATCGCGAGGATCATTCCACCGCTGTAGTATGCGATTAAGGAAGGCGCCCTTTCAACGATCACAGCTCCTATTAGGCCTTTATCTGGTAAATATACCAGATTAATATGTTATAAACGTACTTATCACCCTAGATATGTTCTGCTACTGGAGTGAAGTAGGAGAAACGCTATCTATGGGGCAATTTCTGTAATACATGTAAGTATTTAACGTATTTGCTGTGTATATAGGGAGAAAACTTCTACAAAATTAATAAAAATAATAATTAATAATACTAAACCATCTAACCGCATTTTTAGTTGAATAGAAAAAAAACCGTGTTAACTTTCCAAAAATATTAAAGGCACCATTTTCATTGTTAAATGGCACTCTAATTAAACTAAACCGATTCAGACTAAATTCTTTATTTATAGAACCCGAGAAATTGCTTAAGTTTAACTCAAATTTTGGTCATAATGTAAAAATAATGTGTTGAATTATTGAAATATGTTGAATTACACGGTAACTTTTCTGAGTGTACTAAAACAATAATTTAATTTTACATTACTTTATTTCTATTGACCCTTTCTAGGTTAATGACTTTTATAGAAACCACTTGCCCTGCGGGCTATAAATGTATCTATATATAATTGTTATCTACACAACTCATTTTTACAGTAAAATTCAATAGAAAGGAAAAAAGTATAATTTACTCGTTAAAGGGTTAACATGATATTGATATAATATTGATTTATTGTTTGGAATAATTTATGTGTTTCATATGAAATATAATTACATTTCTTTAAGTTTTAATTAACCGTAAATAATTTGCATATGAACAAAAACAAAAAAAATAACAACAAGAGAAACAGCTTATACAAAGCAATTTTTTCTGATTTACGATTTTTTAGTCATTTTGCTAGAAATAGAAATCTTATATACTTAGCACTGGAGGTATCGAGAAAATTAGATTATTAATATCATTCTACACTGCTTGTAATACTTATGTAGCTATTTTGGTTTATACAAGGTGTTTAATACACATACAGCAAGAATTGTAGAGATTATTGCCTGGAGTATTCTAGGAATATTTTCTTTTGATGATTTTTGAGAAATCCCTTTGTTTCGAAGATACAGGCCGTAAAAATATTCGACGAAACCAATTTTGATATTTTTAACATTTCATTTCATTCATTCAAGTTAGGGTGGGCACTTGATGTCCGGGCACTTGAGCTAGGTGCTCATTGTACCATCCCTATTGATTCTCTTATTTCCACTCGAGCACTTCTTTCTTACTGCGCCTGAGTAGGTTATCAGAGAAACTACCATCCCCATCCCCTATCAGCGTTTTCGTATGGAGTTGACCTTCAGTCGACCTCCATTTCTTTGTACTTTCTTTATCTAACCAGGTCCAGATCTCCCTTCTTGTGGAATCCTTAGTAATCCCACATACGGGCTCTGAACCCATGAAGTGTCTCTTAGAGCCCTCCTTCGCTAGTTCATCGGCTATTACGTTGCCCTTTATATCCTCATGTCCCGGCACTCAAATCAGAGACACCGTGTTGTCTCGTGCGAGGGCATTGAGGGATTGTTTGCGGTCCCTCACTAGTTTTGACCTAGTTACGTAGTTACCTATATATGACACTATCCTCTTTGCCGTACTATATGTATTACTGATTGAAGAGCAATAAATCGTAAAGTAATAGTTACTAGTTTCTTCGGGAGCACCTTTTTATAGATAGGTATTAGTTTATTGACTTTGAGGCAATTTGGAAAGCTGCCTGCTTGGAAGGATTCATTTATGATATGAATAGCTGTGTAGCTATAAGGTTTATGCAGTACTTCAATGTTTTGACAGCAAATCCATCATAGCCAATTCAGTTTGAATTCCTTATTTCGTTCCAATTAATTCCATATGTAAGATTTAAAAATGTAGTATGATTACTTACGTGAGGTAACCTCTTATTGACCTTTGCTAAGTTTGTTGGAGTAGCAGACGTAAATAAACATTAAACGTTTTCATGAAACAGACACACTCAAACGAAGTGGAGGAAAGGAGAAGGTAAGTAATGGAACTGTTTGGAAGATTCTTAAGGAATCTTTGTTGTACTCGTGGGTTCAGGCTTTTAAAGTCATTTTCACTAAGTGTATTATTTTCTTTGGAATTTCTAGTCTTATTTTAGCTCTTCATACAACTTTTATCGAAAAATCATATGCCTGCTTGAAATCAGTAAAGAGCATATTTTGACTTAAGTTTTGATATAGCTGTTAGTTTGGGTTTGTTTTAATTTTAAGGCTTCATCCACTGTAGCCCTCCCACGCTTGGTATTTTCTTGTGATCGTATTTCTGTAGACTTTTCCATATTGACTTTGAAAATATTTTGTATTCTATATGTTAAAAAGTGTGAGTTTTGCATTGTATCTTATAAAGTTTCTTATAAATGGAGCAAATAAATGCGCTACTCAAATCTTTGGTCATTATTTTTTCTTTCCACACTCTTTGCACCAGGTGTCTTATTTTCTATGCAATTTCTGCATAAATTTCACTATCTCCTGTACTTCTATTGTCTTTTTAACTCTATTAGAACTTCTAGTATTTTTTGTTGTGTGTTTCTACAAGTAAGCTTTCTATTATAAGTTTGGTGGACTTCTATTGCAAATTATTCATTCTATAAATGGATATATAATTCAAGCATTTTTGCTATGAAACTTTCAATAAACATTTTAATGTAGTCGAATAATTTACTGTAACCTATTCAACTACGTTTTTATAAAATTGTTAACTAGTTCTACGATGATTGTAATAATCAAGTAAACAACCTTCTACTTTTATTTCCAGATTTCTCCCTCCATATTATAAACTAAACAAGCGGCAAGTCCAAATATCTTTATCCTGCCGTTTTAGCGGTTGAAATATGGTTGTGACAAAGAAATCATTAGTTTGTCGAACCTTTTGAAACACCTTGTTCGGCACAAATGACACTCCGGATTTGTAACCTACCATATTATTATATTCTACTTTCAGTCGGTCTATTCGAGCCGGTTTTGTCTGTATCCAGACGACGTCGCTTTCTTTAGTGTTCTCACTTGGCCTCAAAGTAGGTGTTTCCGAACCTAAAAAATATCCACAGAGACCCTTAAATCACTAATAATTAACATAATTTTTACTTAGAAATTTTAGTCTGTAATTTGATGATGCGAAGTTTAATGATTTATCTCCTTGATATATGACGAATAATATTATATTTGTGTATGAGTTAGTATTACGTATATAGTTTGAGTCTTACAAAGCAACAAACATAGTTAATATTTTTCTGATATTATTGATTCATGCTCTTTTGTCTCATTTTGCGTATTGTTTGTATTAACTGCAACATTCAATTCCCATAAATTTCAGCAACTTCGGATTTTCTTAAATAAAGCATTATGCTCACTTTAGTTTTCTTTTCACAAATAAGGATGCTCGTAGTGTCGCTGTTGCAATGAAAAGGACGAAATTTGAAAAATTACTGAAGAGAGTTGAAAGGCAACAAAATACTAGAAACATAGTTTGTCTGAGGAAGGTTAAAATATATAGGGTAACCTCAAAAGAAAGAAAATCTATATGAGGAGCGCCAGAAGAAAGTGTCATAACCACCCATTAACATTAAGTAATTAATATTAATGGGAGGTTATCTATACTTACAGTAAGCAACTATATCCAGAAAATGCTACAAATGATTGGGAAATAATATTATGATTGTGTTTTATGGCTTAATTAAAACTTAAAATTATGATATAAAACGTTTTGATATTTAATATTGCTTTGTCAAGCGCTGTAAAAGATTTTTAGATTATTTGTAACAATTGCTTATACCTATATGATTAATATTTTACTTACCATAAGTTTTAATATTTAATTTATGCAACAACTATGACTTTTTTTATAAATAGTTTTGTCAAAATAACAACTTACTTAAACATAATATATTAGCAATAGTTAAAATTGTAAAACGACGCAGATTTATAGAAACATATTAAATAAACAGTAAGATGTATTAAAAGCCATATTGCCAAGAACACGGCAGATTAAACTAAAAATCATTGTTTTTTTAAATTTCTTTGTTAAATATCAATAAAATTAATATGCAATGGGCCGATATATATGACATACCAGGTTTAGTGCAAAAGTTTAAAGCAATTAATTATAATTTTTTGATAAATTATTAACATCAACTCGATTAGTAATACTGTTTCTTTTTCATGAAAATCATGTCTAACATACTTTGTGTTTATTTAATTAAGGAAATACGCATTATTGGCTAAACAAGGGAAGTTGGTAAATAGTGGGCTCAATCATTCGGTAGTCCGCAAAGCTTTTGAAGTTCCTGAATTAACCATAGGAAATAGTGGTAAATATAACAATACAAAAACTAGAAAAGGAGAAAGGATTAATAAATCATATATGAAGACCACAGAAAAATGTATGTCACTAGACAAATTGTACTATAATGTCCTTTAGCTTTAACAATGGAGAAAAAGTAAACGACACGATCAACATTTTGATGGAAATAATTTGTCAAAATTGTTTAACAGAATACATCATATATAGGTATGTATTAGGCATTTTTTTTCTGCGAGAAAACACTCTGAGTGAATGAAATACATTTTTGTAAATGGAAATTTTGCATTTTGTCGAGTTTAGTAAAGTTTTAAGAAATATTTGTTTGAATGAGCTTTATTAAACACACAATAAAAAAAGATATAAATATTTCAAGATTTTTTTGATAGGTAAACATCTTTGGGATTAATAATAGGTAATAGAGATGGGTTGATTGTGCAACAGACCTGTAGCTCTGCTGCTCGATTTAATTTCAAAAACTAACAAAAAAAATAATAACTACATTATAAATTATTTGCATTAGAGTTAACAATAATATACCAGCATTACCCTATCGATTTTAATTTATTTTTATTTTAACATTTCTTATATTTAAACATAGAATGGATTATTCAGTATGGTGATGAAACTTTTCAAAGAAATGGAGTTTGTTACACCATGTACGTCGTATGACGGCATGGCTACCGCATATGGAGCAATGAGGAGCAAAATCTTGTTGTGTAAAGCCAAAAGTTACTGGATTTTCAAATTCACCCTGCACATACTGAGCATAAGCTGGAGACCGGCCACCAAATCCAATTTAACTATGTCCAAATCCTACCCTCATTTCTGCTGCCGTAAAATCCGAGAATCCATTGAAATCCACAAACGTCCCAATAACCTGAACCATGAAGACGTATCTCCTACATATGATGATAAGAAAATAGAAAATGGTAAATAAAATAATGGAGGAAATACCCAGGCCTAATTGCCTAAAGCCTATTGAATACACGGATGCTTACATTTAGAAATGTACACATATTATGCATTGAATGTTAAACGCAAAAGTATGTTTTTCAGAGAAAATGTATGCGGGTTTTAAAGTTTTAGCTTCATTATCCTTAGTTACTTTCCAATAATATATTTTATGTTTTATACTTTAATTCAAAATTTTAGTAATTAAATAAATTATTAAAAAATAGATGTTATTGTATTTATTAACTAAAATATATTATAAAATGCCCTTATACCTACACAGAGAATATGATGCCGAATTTATTTATGCGTAGTCCTAAAAACCCTGATTTTTTCATTACAAATTCTTTTATAATTGATGTTATCTTTGTTCTTTATGTCATTCAAAATTCATTCTCAGCATTCAAAAGTTGCTGTTGCTCCACGTGTATTTTTTTAACAGGATTCTGGTCGTTATTGTTGTATAAACTAGGTTTCTGCAAGCATTTTGGCTGGTCAGCAAAAAGCAAGAATGTTGCTCTCAATTCATTGCAATAATTGATTATATCCCTTAACTATTTACTTTAGGTGATGTTTTGCACAACAATTTTGCTTGCCCTTTGGTATCATGGAATGCATAGCAATACAGTAAACTGCTATTACATAAACAATAGATTATTTTAAAGGTAAAAATAAAAAATATTCTTATCAAAAAAAAACAAACTCATTATTTGATAAGAATAACGTTAATATTTTTTCAACTTCCTAAAGCCGCGTACGCAAATGGACAAATGCATAGGAGATGGCAAGGAGAACTTCCGTCAATGCAATTTGGTGGAATCTTGGCAAAACTAAGCAAGACGTTTTAGCTTTAATACAGTCTTCTTTCAATTGCTTATAATAACATTATTATAGTATCTAATATTAGAATTTCGTTACTCATACTGACATCGTCAAGGGGAAACGTTTCGCGATATAAATTAGTTTTAATTAATCCAAACCGAAATTTCAGTACACTATTAAATAGTTACACAATCATGGCTACAAAATCAAAGTATCAAGTATTTCTTTTATTAACATATCACATTTTTCTTTAAAAATTCATAAAAAATAATATTTCCAACTTATTTCTTAGGATTAGATTATGTTTCTTTATACATTTTTTAATAGTAACTAGGGATAATATTTAATAGATAATTGTGTATACCTAAGCTCATCTCTAGTGTTTACAAGACAATACCAATTATAAAATAAATCGTAATACAAAATTAAGTATGTGTTAGGATCTATAAATGAATAAATTAGGCACGATACTATTTACATTTTCTTGTGTTACAAGCGTTGTATTATATCTTTTACTAAATATATCAAAAATCTATCTATTTAACTTATATATTTAGTAAAATACCAACCCATAAAATATATTATTAGGATGTAAATAATAATGTTGAAACTATTTCAGAATAGATTCTCAGAAAAAAAAAAAACATTCAAATAAGGTGAATATGTATTTCTGTCAGTGGTCTATTCTGCCGCATTATTTTATTTTATTTGCTATTTTCTTAACATCATAGGCACACGCCGTCGCGTCGTCTAGAAAACGCGTGCGTTATTATACTACGCTCGCTCAGTTCATAGATGGTCTATACCTTTCTCTCACTATTTATATCCCTCTCTAAATCTGATGCAAGACTTTTGTCTTATATAGTACATACATAATATTTAATAACACATAAAATATGTATATTTGTTTTATTATTATATTGTGAGTTAGGAAGGTTTCTACAAGAGCTTAGACTAAAATCTGAAAATTCAAAATTATAGAAAATCTAGATAAGCTAGAAAATCGTAGTTTTGGAAAGTTGTGTAGATTTCAAAGATGCAATAAAACCAAAACTGGCAAAATTAATAATGCAGGTTCAATAATTCTGAGAAATGTATAACATAAAATGCAAATCGGCATTAAAAAACAAAAGGAATAAAAAAATGATCATTTTTTTGATTGTTACTTTAAGTTATTATTCAAGCAAATTTTGTGTCTAAAATAGAATTAAGCAAATGCTGATGCTCTACATATTGTGGGCCTACTGCAAAAAGTGACCAAGTCATATTTACAGAAATTACCAGTAAAAAATTATTGTAAGATTTTCATATTCATTATTCATGATATTTTATGTAAGTATACATGTTTCCATTTTAATAAATGTTGGTATTTACCTTGTAATATCAAGTAATTGTAGTTTTTAGTCACATAATTTGAATTTCTAAATTTCGACTTAGTCACTTTTTGTAGTAAACCCACGACATTTCCTTCATCATATCTCGTATTTAAATTATAGAAGTGTATGAAATATTCATATGCGTATACCAATTCAAAAATCTCAAACAACACCAACAATAAAGCGTTATTAACATAGATAATTACTATAAGACAACCATAGCTAACACATCATTTGAGATTGTAAATAAGGATCTGTCAATCTCAAAAAAATCATATTTCTTCGGATTCACGATGGGATGCGGTGCTCAGAAGAAATGAATCAAATACGTGTCTAACAGCCAAACTATACAAAACTCGATTCCGACATATTTAAAGTGTGACAGGACCGAGTTTCCTATAATTAATACATCGAGTAAATTAGATATAGCTCCCGTGATTTTGCTGAGAGATATAATAATATAATTCAAGCGAGTCCAGCCAGTGTGGCCTCAACCAACTAATGTCTTAATAACTTCATTTATACATTCAAGGTCAGCTCAATCTTCTACACTCCGCTACAGGCGTTGTTCTTTTTAAAACTCTGGCTGTACCTCATCCCAACACACTGCACGCGTCCTTCGACTACCAACATCGTACGACCACAACGCCGATACCCTATTAATAAGAAATTAAATCATTAATGGGCGGTAACTTAATATTCTCTTCAGTATGAAAAAGGAAGACGTGAATAGCCGACAGACGTTGGTGTAATTTTCACAAATTAAAAATAAGAAAATAAAAGTCCGCTTCGGATTTGCCACCGCAATTTAGCACTGATACCATATTTTATAATTAAAATTGTGACTGTTTAATTAGGTTGACAACTATATCAGATCAAGAAAAAAATATTATATAAATAAATATAAACAAATAAGGAATATTTAATTTAAGCCTTTTGAACGCATATTACAAGCAGTATATATTTAGCTCGTTCGTATGTGTGTGTTTTCATTAAATATGAAATTATGTAATGTTATTGATGTAGACATAATGGTAACTCACGCAATATTAATTCAAATGAATAAAATGAAACCTTTTGTTTTTATTTATAATAAATTTAATTTTCATCTTATTTGATAGGCTTCAGTTTAGTACAATATGTATAGTAATAGTACAAGTACAATCTCGTAATTTATTCCATTGAAAATTACTTTTATTTATTTTATATTTGGCTTGTAAACCTGATTGTTCTTAGGCCTAGTATATCAATACTATTTTGTCATGACAAGGAAGTGGTTCTCATGTTCTAATTACCAGCATCTCCTGTAACATTCAATTCAATGTAGATTTGAATGAAGCTGTACAAATCAAACTGTCGAAGTTATCAAGCAGGTCATGATTTTGTATCACTCACGAATATATAAAACATTGATATGCGCCCCGTGCGCTTAAAAACGGTTCCAACCGTCTGCCATCTTTCTGTATGGCAGAATTCAAGGTGGCATTCAATCTATGCGAAGTTTCACGTTTCGTATCTGCTATTTGCTGTGTTCAATAAGAAATGTTCTATAATGAATTCTTATATTGTCTATTCTTAATAACACTTCCAATTCACAAATCATCAATCTTTTCTTATTACTGCTAAGACAACAATAAAAAATCATAAAACCTGTTTAAATCATAAAGAATTGCATAATTTTTGATATTATACCTTCCAAAAAAGGGTTTAAGCTTAATTATTTTCAATATATCGATTTTTTATATATGTTTATTTTAAATAGATTGTTTTATCATTCAGTGGCATACATAATAATGCTAGAAATTGAACTGTTAAACGGGACATGTGCCAAAATTGCAGCTTAAAGATCATTAGGAAAACCTTTAGTATTAAAAACGAACACAAGTTTTTACGTAACGTTAGGTTAAAGATGTGAAGAATGAATCGTAAAAGAGATTATAAATTTTTAAACGTATTTATACTTTTTTGAAGTACTAGAAGCAAAGAAAACGAAGTCCTATATCCAATCCTCAAATTTTATTATTATATTTAGGACCGATTTCGGACTAGGCTATCATCAGGTGCACAGCATCAATATAATGACAAATTATGGTACAGTATAAACCTAAATTTAAATTTAATATATTTACAAACGTCAAAAGAATTGTGAAGCTATGTCACTCATATTAAAATTTAAGTTATCACTATTTAATAAATAACAATAATAATTAAACATTACACAAACAATAATAATTTGTTCAAAGTTCAAATATTCAAATATTTAATTTTATTGATTTTAAACGCGTGTTGTATATTTTAAACGAGAAAATGGAATGGATATGTGCTTTCTGTTTTGTCATGTTGAATATTTATATATTAGTCAATTTTTTCATATGGCCATTAAATTTTATTTGGGAAAGTATAGCTCAATTGAAACAAAATTTCTTATTTATAACAACGTTTCGACATTTGAAAAAAGACAATTTTCTGTTTTGTTTTTTGTTGTTTGTATTTATACTTCATTGTAATACCTTTCAAAAACTTAATATAAGATGTATAAAAGTTTTCTATTTGGATGTGTTAATGAAGCCATTGCGAAAACAGTGTTGTAATGGAGTTCATAACAGTACTGTTTCTGATATCTTTCTAAATTTGGAGTTGAAAATTCTGCAACTGTCACCTCCCCCAACAGTGTTTATAATAGGGGCTTTCGATTTACTGGCTGATTCACTTCACTTTAGTTTTGTCAGTTAAGTTGCGAACTATTCACGTTTACTCATTTATGCCTGTTTACACTGACCTGTTAAGGTTGGTTTAATTTTAAGTGACACTTGGAAGGTGATATTTTATACTACCTTGTCTTAAAAAAAAAGGAGTAGCGGTAGTAACGGGTTTACAGTGCGAAACTTTATTAACGTGAGCTACTTCTAAGCAAGAAGTATAAAAAATGCAGGCAAATTTAAATTTATGCACAATTTTTTGACATATGGTTTTGACGGTTGTGAAGCAATTATTTACCCTTAGAAAACAAACCTTAGAGATTCCGATCAAATTTAATTTTTATTTAATGCTAAACAAAGATTTGGAATTTAATAGAATAAAATCAGTGTGTACTGATTTTAATTATTATATTTTAAAAAAGAAACTATATTTATCTGTACCGTAGTGCCCACATTATATTAATGTAGTCAGTATTGACATAGTTCTTGTTCACCGAGGCAGAAACTACAGTTTTGAGAGTATGAGTAAAACGGTTAGCACACAATACGAATACTCGCAAAGAGTTTCTGACCGTGTGATACACAATGTTAGGCCGACAATCTTATTTGAATTGAAAATAGAAAAAAAATGACACAATGAAGTGGACAAACAGGCATCATAGTCATGGACAAACCATTGCTAGGATGTACGACCTGCTCTTATGGGAACCTGCAGCTCCACTGGCTCTGAACCTGTGCAAAAATCAGGTTCACAGGTCTACAGTCCTTCTAAACTCTACCCTTTTTTATGCACGGTACCATAGCAAAAGCAAATATAACGAAGTAGAAGATATCTTTGAACATTTCTAAATTTAAGCAAAAATGACTATTGCTATTATTGCGGTTTTACATATTTTTTGCGTAAATAAACAAAAAATTGCTGGAAGTTCTTTACATTTTATGTGATACGTTTATATATGTGAAATAAACGTATTTCCACAACTACTAGTTCATCCAAACACAACAAACTTTAATTAACTAACGTTATACACAATATAACCTATATTATTATATAGAGCATAACTTGTTATACTACCAGATTAATGATGTGTTCTATCCTAATTTCGTTCCCAAAATGCATATTGTGGTAATAATTGATATTCATTACAAATAATAATAAATAGAAAAACTATAAATTGTTGTTAACAGTCATTACTTTATTATTAAGTGGGCTGATAAATTAAACAACGTTCTTCAAAAAAAGTAAAAAAAAAACACTAAAATAAAATTTCAAATAATTGAATTCGGGGTAACATTCGTGCCGATAGTAAACATACAAATCCAGGAAAGGCACCTAGCACAATACAGGGAAAGTTTTAAACGATTCATACGATTCAACTATATGAACAGGTTAGGTTAGAAACGAATGCGGGTGCGAGCGGAGTCCACTCGTGCATCGCTCCGGCTCCGATCACTGGCTCATCTAGTTCAATTGGTACAATGAAGCTCC
>RXPK01003516.1:0-130649 GCA_004143645.1 Protaetia brevitarsis
ATTTAGTCTCCCATTTTTTTTACCCATTAAATTATACTAGCCATGCCAGGATCCTATAGTGCCCTACACTAATCTGTACAGACCTCTGGCTGGTTGATCGAAGTAAATTGCCTGTCTTCTTGTGTCCAAAGCATCGCATTTACACAGAATTTGTAACTTAGTGACAATTTTTTAAGAAACTGGAAACCAGAACATTAGCGATAAGATAGGCAGGATGCATCATCCTAACGCCATGAATATTACTGTTGTGAAAAATAGTGTGGCTGAAGTTCAGGAATTGTCGATTTGTCACCGTTTGCAAACTTTAACCTTTCTTATGGCTCGCTTTGGTGCATTTTACGCAAAACCGTGCACTTACATATAAAATCCAGTTTACACAAGAACTCAAGCTCAGAGATCATAGACAGTGAAAAATTTATGCAGATTGTGTATTAGAGCAGCAGGAAGTCGACGTTGATTTTTCTTTTGACAAGGTACGTGATGGCGTAATTTGACTTTATTTTTGATGAATGATGAAGATCAGGCACTTGTAGTGAGTGAGCTAAGGTGAACCTTTGTCTTTATGCAGCAGCAAGGTGCTATAGCCGAACTTAAAAAGATACAGAGGCTTGCATGTTTAGCAATAACAGGAGTAATGAAGATCACTACTATAGCCGCAATGGAATGACCACGTAGACTGTCCACGTCTCCATTTGGTGATAATGGGCGAGCCATCTCAGATTAGAAACCACCAATTGGCAGATATGCAGGATTGGGCAATAAAAATATTGTCTATCATGTGGAAGACAATCTTTTGGGCATTAGATCCCATGATCGCGATATATTTCTTCAACAGAAATTTCGATGAAGAAATTATGGATCGGATAACCTGAAATCACTTCAACTACAGAGACCGGAGATTTGAGCTGGTTTACAAACGAATTAGTGTGTGTGTTTTTTGTCCTTTCATTACACTAGCGTTGCGATGAATGTGGTTTCATTCGCCTATATAGTTACGAGTAAATATTGCAGTGCGAAGCCACATAACGAATGAAACGAAGGCTCAAGGTTGCTTTCACGATATGAATGGATATATTTCGTGAAAGGCAGGAGCAAGCAGTTCCGTTCACGGCGTGACTTTTATGATAGGTTACAATTTAGTTTTGAGATAATAACTTATTGATAAAATACATAATAAATTGTTTACATACAAACAGGTTGCTACACGTTTATTCTCGTGAAAGCAATGTGAAAGATTTACTTCATGCACAAGCCCTTCATTTACGCAATGAGTGAAATAGACTGCTTGAAGTCGCATTATGAAGCGTCAGTCTGCAATTGGTATCTCCAATGTCGGTATTTTCTGTAAGTGTTCTTTCAGCGTACAGTGTTCTGCTAGGAGATCTGTTGCGTTGCGAAGCTGATTCCATTGAGCTGCACTCCTAGAACAGGTTCTGGGTTCATATATGAAGCAACTTTTTCATTTCCTTCGATTGCTGAATATTCGGGCACCCACAGCAGAGTGACTTTATCTTGGGGTTCTAGCGTTCTAGATTAAAGATTAAAGATTTCGACAGTGAAAGAGTCGAAAGTGCTGCATTTTACACTTCGCTAATCTTTGATTTGGCACTGACAAGGTAAGTTAATTGAGACAAATAAATATTTGTTTGCCTACATATAAACAAACCACTTATTTGTATCAATTTTATTGATTTAACAATATCTTTTTCTTTGTGCTGGATCACTGGTAACGCCAATGGTATTACGTGTGACTTACCTACCGTTATTTTTTTTTAAAAAACTACGCAAGTTAGGTTTTAAGCTAGAATAGATAAAGTTGGGCAAAGTAATTTTTTTTTTGCAGAATTCTAACGATATAAATTTCAATAAAGAATATGTACATAGTCACGCATACAGTCTTCAATGGCACCATGTGACACCAAGAGTAATCTGTTGAAAGCAGTTTAAACCCTTTAAAACACACAGAAGACAAAAAGTTAAGCGGAATACTCTAACGCAAAACAATATTTGAATTCTCTCCCCACATTTCAACTCTCAAAGGTATTCGTATAATGGCCCTATTTTAAATGAATTAATTAAGTATCTATATTCGTTTACGATTTAATGGTTGCTATTCTGCGATAATAAGTGCATTTTATTGTTTTTTAACGTCTACCAGCCGAATTGTATTTGAACAAAGTAGAAGTTTTAAGTGGTAATAATACAAACAAAAGAAAAAAAATAACGGAAAGTCCACAAAAGGCTACGTAAAACAAAAGGCGACCGCGTTAATGCGTACGTGGCGTGTACGTTGTCATTTCGACGTCGAAATGGTTGAGATTTGAGGTTTTATCTGTACTCTGCGGCAAATTAGCGACCTGTGCGAGGCTGCCTGGGAAATAATGGTTAATTTAAACAAAAGGCTTGAGAGACATGGTGGAAAGTGCTATTATTGCGTGTTTCTTTCTCTCTTCACGGTTTTAATTGCTTATTTGACATGTCGAGTTTTTTCATTCTTTTCTCTAATTGTCCGTTGATATACTTAATTAACGTTTATGTGAAAAATGAAAATGAACATATTAGATTTGTTCTGGCATTTAAATGTTAATTGATTTTGCTGTTCTTTAAAGAAATATAGATTTCATAGTCTGACTATATAACATCAGCTGTAAACGAAGTCATCGTTTCTGATTTGGTTCATCAATTCGTTCTAAAATACAGAAAAGACGATATTTGCTTCAATTATGAACAGAATATTTTGTTGCTTTTAATGAAATTTTAACTGTTACTTTAATTTATTGCTGCCTACGAGGTGCGTAAATTAAGTAATGAGACTGTGAATGTATCGCTGGATCTAGCAACACTGAGAATGCGGAAGTTGGAAGGGCGATAGGTGGTGGATATGTGATATGTCTTCAGTACAAGCTTGTGCTTGCTAGAGTTATTTGGTTGTCTGCAGTGTTTTTTTGTTTCGAACAACAGTGTTCTATAGTGCGTTCTAAAAACGAATGACATTAATTTCGACAACGGTGTCCTGCTATCACGTTTTGCTTCAGACTGGGGCACAGTGCAAAAAACTTTAGCAAAATTTTAGCAGATTGTATCAATCAAGGAGAAGGACTTTCGGTGTTATCAAGAAACTAGGTCTTTCGAGTCGATCAAAAGTGAACAACGCAGCGCAAGGCCTTCATCTGCAAGAACTGATGCAAATGTCTGCAGAATTCGGGATCTTGTACGTTTAGATTGTCGGTTGACAGTCAGAATGTTCGCGGAAAAGTTGAATTTGGCTTACATCACAGTTCGTCAGATTTCGACCAATGATTGGAGATGAGAAAAATTTCGCAAGAATGGTTCCAAAAAAAAACCTTTCACAGAATCAAAAGAACATCAGTATGCAAAGATATAAGAAGGACAAAGTGTTACATACAAAATTATTTGTTGACAGTTTTGACGTTTAGCTATTGTGCTGGTGAAATAATATCACGGCCTACTCTATTAAAGATATATATTATTTTTGCTTAACAGCAAGTTTCATTCTTTTTTTCAAAAAAATATGTCATTAGTTTTATATTTTATCATCTCATACCAACACATATAGTACTAATTCGAGGCTTTATTCAATTATATAACGTTTATATACTAAGCCAACATGAAAATTAATGAAAAATTCATTGGATTTATTTAAAAATAATTATCTACAATATCCTGCACAAGTCGTCACAAATGTTTAGTATGAATTGAAAGGGCTTCGCGTAAGGTTCATTAAATATAAGGCAAAGATATAGGCTGCTATTAAATAAATCCCTCGCCCGAGCTGTCCGTGTCGTGACTAAGGACTTGAACAGGGTTCTACAACGATGCCAGTTGTTTGCTTTCGGCTACCGAAAGCCCAACTGTTACTCAGGTCCCGAAAGGGATGGGAGGTCTTGGCTTAACTGCACGGACCGAGAGGAGACAACCTCAACAAAAACCTAAATCCTAAGGTGGCGGACTAGGCTGATGGGATGCGGGGCTGGATAGAAGACCAGTCTACTAGTCCAACCTTGGGGAACCTGGCGCACCCCATTGTATTTAGCCTTACCTCTGCATGCGGGGCTCTGTGGAGGTGGACCTTTTCTTCCCTAGCTACTCGTGGAATCAACCATGGAGGAAGGACGTTTATAAATAGAAATTGGAGCAGGACCTCCATAAGAAGTCTTCCACTTCCAAAGTGAGAGTACCTCATAAGGTAGGGAAAAGGGAAGAGCAAAAGGACTGGAGCAGATTGGGGAACAGAATGGCATCCATCCCTTCTCAAATTGTGTAGCACTGTGGAACTCAAAGGCGTTGCACCTGGGAGCACGTGAAATCGAAGAGGGAGACTTACCTAACTTGGGGCCTTCTGATATCCTACACTTTCTGAAAGGAATAGGATTGGAAGGCCAGCTGTAAAACAGCAAGAACAGGGGATACAATAGATCTTGTAGGTCGCAGTGTAATATCACCCTTGCAATATATACATATACTAGATATACTATTTAAATAAATCAAGTTACCTTGCGCTAAAGTTAAGCAAATGTTCAGGACTATAGTGGAGACCTGTATATAATTGTATCTATTTTAATTTCACTATTGTATGTATGATATTTAGAATATGAATATCTAAAACAAATGCGTATACAAACTACGCCGCCTTAAACGAAAGCTTGCAGCAGGACCTTTTTCCTTACAAAAGCGTAAATAATACCGTTATTATTAAAGATAGACATGTATTAGCTTATATAAACTCATGTTATTTTTCTTCTTAGAATTTAAAAATAATATATAGGATGTTCTATTTAAACAATCATTACTTGAAAACTATTGCTCTTAGAAAGCAACTGAGATACGAGGGCTGTCCAAAAATTGAAAATGGTCAATTGTCTATTCCAAAAGCTACAGGGACCAGGAAAATTCTGTTTGCAGCATATATTGTTTTACAAAAAAAATAGTAGAATACTATCACGAAAATGAAAACTCTGTATTTTTAATAATATCTGATAACCTACTCCGCCAAAGCGCCCAAAATGGTACACGATTATATGGAATCTGGTCCACCCTGTATAAGATGTCAATTTGGTGCAATGAGCTCATTAAAGAACCTTCATTCGATCTTTTTCCTCTTAAAGCGTTTGCTAAATTAATTGAGATATGGTTTAAATATTGCAAGCGCTGATAAAAGACACTGTTAAAGTAACTAAATCTCTAATTCTCATTTGCCCCGAGATGGAAAAAATTAACTAAATGGAGGCAATTGCCTAGTCCATATCAAAACTTGCAATTAAGCTGTATCTATTGACATTATTTTATGGTATTGTTTATATTTTTCACAGTTAACTTTGCATATTGATTGTGCATTTCTAATTTGTTAGATAGTAATGACATTGATCAGGATTGTGATATTCGTTAGGATTTAATATATCACAAATAAAAAATCAACAGGTATATATCAGAAAATCTTTATTATGATAACACTCTTCGTAGCGTCATCATGTACTTATCGATTCTTTTAACGATGTACAGTTTCTTTATTAATTCAGTTATGATCCTGAAAAAGCCTTAAAATTAAATGCGATGTATTGATGAAATATGGAAAAGTTATCATATCATCACCTGTATATCGTATAACTGTTAATTTTTTATTTTGTAATATTATCAATGGATTTGCATTTGATAAAACATTTAATACAGATATATATGTAATAATTTAAATACTGCACATTTATTTGCATATTATTTATATGAACACCGAAAATATTGACACGTATTTTTTCTTTAAGTGTTCCATATTTGGTTCTAGGGGTGTAATGGGTTAAGGTTTCCCCAAAAAACACGTATTTTGCAATATTTCAGAAACCAGAAGAGATATGTAGTCGTTAAACTACATGAATTTATAAATAAAACTATCATAGTTTTGAGAAGAGATATATTAGTTAGGCTATTTTTTTATTTTGTTTTTTTACTAATTTAATATTCTAGCAAAATTAAAAAAAACACCCGTGATCACGCATAAGACAATTGTTCCGAAAGATAATGCCTTTACGGCATGCCATAAATATGCCGCAACCTTTTCGGCTTGGGCAGAGAGTAAGAATTAATCGTAGTAATATTTTTTTAGAAACTGTGCATGCGCAATCGTAGTCAGTTTTTAATTCCCTTATTTACGAAGTTTTGTTCCAATCAACTATTCGTATTTTCCTTCATCGCATTTCTAACTATCAATAATAAAGATACTATTTTATTGTACCTAGTCGACTTTAAATTTATATGCTTATTGACAGATATTTCCCTTGTTAAGAATTGTTGATTATTTTTTATTAAAATCAGTAACACTGTTCCCCTGGATGTAATAAATGTACATCGAAATTTTTAAAATCGCTTAGGTTACTATTCTCATCAGAAGCACGAAACATTAAACACAAAGTAAGAGCTAATGTTAATATTAATAATTCGTCAGGTACTCAACACTTTTATTTGAAAACTACAAATCTTCATCAGATAAATTGTCACAAAAAAAAATCCACAACTTTCAAATCAAACCTCCTATTCAATAAATGAAAAATTAGTTTTATTCCTAGTGTTCAATATGTGATATAATCTCAAATGATTTTTAATCTTTAAAAAACATTCGAATCGTTTCCGAGTACCCGAGGCCATCTGTATAATACCTCTACTATACTTGCCGCGCATACCTGGTAAGCTGGGAACGATAGACTGTAACTGTGTCCCTGACTATACGTCACCGACTGGACATTATGAATGTGACGGCGATGGTACATAGAAATGATGATATCTTCTTAAAATAAAGAAAAAAGGAAAGCCAAAAACACTTAAGCTTTATTTTTTCATGTAGTTTAAAGATTAAAAAAAGAAAAATTGAATTTACAAAGAGCCGGGGTGAGAAAAAATGGTATTTAACCTTCTAACCACCCTATGGATACGCCACTGTTTTTTTTTTCAACTTAAAATGTACGGCTGCTAATAAGGAACTATTCGATCTTTACCCAATCTCCACATTTCTTCTCGTTTCTGAAATATTGCAAACATGTGTTTTTGGGGGAAACTTTGATCCCAACCAATTACACCCCCTAAAACCAAATATGGGACGCTAAAAGAAAAATACGTGTCAAATATTTTTCGGTGTTCCACACTCCAACCAAATTTTATTAAAATCGGAGAGCTCGACTTGGATGACTTTCCTTGTTACTAAATATATTCCCTAAAACGATTTCACAAAATGCCGGTATTTTCCTGCGTTTCATTGACAATTACAGCAAAGGAAACAAGAATTTCGCCAATTATGGCTTCCGCTCTGCAACTGTTGTTTTATCCAGCAGGAGGAAAATGGGGGACTAACAGTTATAAATATAGTCTGTATTTATAACCGCCCCAAATTCCTTGCATGTATTTCGTTAAATATTATACACGTTCGACATATTTTCATAATGAGGAAATCCGGAACCGCCTGCTTTGTTTTTTCTTTATTTTAAAAGGCCCGCAGTCCTTCATTCTCTTCTTTTTGATATTATCTAGGCCTTGCGTATACCATTTTCTTTTGTTGTACGTTGCCATTGTATTTTATAATTGGGTTTGTTTATAGGAAGGAAGGGAGAATGTCCTCTTGCGCGGGGATATTAAAATTTCTCGTTTGCCGTGGGCGTGTGCCTTTTGACCAAATAAAGCTACCAGTAAACTTTTGATTTAATAACACTAAGTTATCGTTGCTTATTCATCTCCTAACCATTTTTTTTTTCTTAATTTACAATAGATTATAAAGAAGCTGTTTTTCTTTTGAAACACGAACAAAATATAAAGTAAAGCTATATTTTTTTCCACAGTTAATTTATTCCATTTTGTTGCTGCCTTATTCAGTTGCTTTTGCTACTATTTTGTTTCTTTCTCTGCTCATTTTTCAGCGTTATTGTGGTGAAAAACGTTTAAAAAATATTCAGAATATTATTTCTATCTAAATCAACCGACTGTGAGTTGTGCGAGTTCTAATATTTACATACCTTTCGCGCTAATCGTTGATTACGCAGATTTTAAGGATTGAAAAAATAATTTTATGCTTTTGGAGTACTACTTTATGTTCAATTTCCCACTCGTTTAGGCCCATGGAATGCTACTTCAAGCACACTGCTTGCTGGGGTGAAACTTTCAATTTAGGTAGTGCAATTTGACTTTGAAATTTGACTTAATTTTCGTTTATTCGAAATAGCTTTTAAACGGTGAAAGATAGACTTGCGTCCTTTCTAATGTATTGATTTTTGGATATTTTCAGGAAAAGATCCTGATTAGAGCTATCACTACAAGCTTTGGGTAGATTGTTAAAAAAATAGTTGTTAACACAGTCGTATTGTTTTTTTGTAATAAATGTATCGATTGTGTTTCATAAAAGTTAAATAAAATGTTAAAATATATAGCAAAGCGATTACAGAATTACAGATTTGCTACAGAACAATAAAACCAAGCCTTAATTGAAATTTAACAATTAAGACACAAATATCTGCAACTTTTTAAAATTAAAATTTAAAATTACTGATAGTACGTTATTAATTTGCATTTCAATTTTGATTTTTCTAAAAAAAACATATGAAATAGTGTTACTCAATACATTTAAGTTCACATGACAGACTAACCAATGTTTTGAAAAGATCTGATTACTCGAACCGGTATCATTTCTGTGGCTCACTCAATTCGACGCGTATGTTACCGTCCTAGTTATGGTTGCCTAAGCGGACGAGATCACGCATTTTCCTCTTTCGGACGCTATTTGCTACCAGAAAGAAATAAAAAAAAAAATGGTTTAATATTAGTAAGTACCGCTCAACCGTCGCCCTTGATCAGTTTCTTATTTTTCCTTCTTGGGAGCCAAATAGAACAAAACAAAAAATTAAAGAAAAGAAAACTCAAAAAAAGAAGACGTTGGCGCAATTTTAAATACTCCTTTCAAAACAATTGCTTATATACATATATAATTTAAAAGATTCTGGTTGGTATGTTTAAAAACAGCGGAAAAAAAATCCGCGCCATCTACTGGCAGAGAATCTCATTAGAAGGTGTTCCAGATTCGCCTTAAGAGCTACATATATTTGTTTCAAGATAATTTACTTATTTAATCTAGAGTTTTGGTCAGAATGTTCACTATTTTAAAACTTCATAGAACTTTCTTTCATAACTTTAAACCAAAGAATTTAACACCAAAAGTCTATATTTTACGTGAACATTTAAGAGAAACAGACCAACAGGAAGGTATCTAACAATAAGAATACTTATGACAGAACATTCCAAATAAAAAGTTTAAAGCATCAATGCCAAAAGTATCTTATAGTGGCCGCCAATGTCCTTGTCGGCTTGACGCTTTTTTGCCGGCATAACGCCATCTGGCACTCTAGTCGGTTCGAAACTGGCGTTTTTGTCGGCTTAACGTCGTCTGGCATTCTTGCTGGCTTGGCGCTGTCTGACGTTTTTGTGAGCCAGACTGCGTTCTTGTCGGTTTGACGCCGTCAGGTGCCCTTGGCAGCTTTGCGCCGTTGATGCTGGGCGCTTCTCTTGCTTTCTGGGTGGCGCTATTGTTTATATTTTTGTTAGAATGACATTTATACTAGGGATGCAGTATTTTCTTGAAAGTTTCTGTTACATTTTTTTGATTCGGACTTACTACTCATTTTTTTTGTTCAGTTAGTTAGATTATTGTTTATATTTTTGTTAGAATGACATTTCTACTAGGGATGCAGTATTTTCTTGAAAGTTTCTGTTACATTTTTTTGATTCGGACTTACTACTCATTTTTTTTGGTGCAGTTAGTTAGATTATTGTTTATATTTTTGTTAGAATGACATTTCTACTAGGGATGCACTATTTTCTTGAAAGTTTCTGTTACATTTTTTTGATTCGGACTTACTACTCACATTTTTTTTTGTGCAGCTAGTTAGATTATTGTTTTTTTTTTTAGCAATTATGGTTTTCTATCTACGGGACACCTTCATATAGTTAAAGAAATTCTACTTTTTTAAATACAATTGTGTCTATAATTCGTACTTTTGTGTATGCTATTTTAGGTCTTTTTAAAATTTTGTTTCCTCTAAAAGTTTATTTAACGGCAGGTTTGATAGATATCCATATTGTAATAGTAATATATTAATAATTTTATGTTATTATGAATCTAATCTAATTAAAAAATTACTATAATTTTTTTTTAAGTTTAGTATTGAATATTTAGTGTAGTATAATAGTTGTATAGTTTTCTTTAAATTTACTGTTATTTCAATTACACTTAAATTTTATTGAAAGTAAAAACTGCATTTATTGGATTTATAATAATTAATACATTATGAGAAATAAGGAAATTCTTAATATTATAAGTAATGTCAATAGAGTATTTTTTGATTCAACAAACACTATGGTAGTTTTTGCAATGTAAATTGTTCAACAAATCTAATTTATTGTTATAAAATTAGATTTGTGTAGATAGTGTTTGTTGAATCAAAAAATAATCTATTAAGTAAGCAATGCAAACACTGATCGAATGTAAACGGTTTAGAGGTTTTCTTTATAACACTTACAGCTTACAACATTCAGCTTTATATTTTCGAAATACTGACGTTAAACTGGCGTTTTTTTTTTTGCGAATTCTACAAGAAAATTAGTAAAAAAGAAATATTTGGGTCACAATTGTTTTAGCCAATAGAAAACTGACAATTTTTACGTTTGCCCAGTGTCAAGTATCATTTAATAGTTTTTGGTTAGTGTTTAAGTGACATTTAGTTTGATTATTTAATAATTGCGTGATATCACAATACATTAGGCAATTATTAAGTGTTAAAGAGTCTGCAAAAATGCTAAAGTAAGTTCTACACTATTGTTGTTATATGTAAGTTTTATACAAATCAAATAGATCATTTTCACAAACAACTTACATTAGATTTTGAATTTGAAATAGTTACTGACCAAAATTTACCATCTATTGATATTATGATTATAGAATATTTTTCTAACAAATCTAGATTTTAGAGATGATGTCTTTCTAAAAGAAACACGGACCATACGTAATTCCAGTTAAACACAATGTCACAATTGAAACTTTGATGCATTAACTAACAGCGGAGATGGAGATAATTGCCAAAGCGCTAATTATTTTTTTTATTGGCTCAAGCTAGAATCTCTAATCCTTTATTGGACGGCACAGTTGCGGCGTTGCACTAATTTTTTTTAAAAATATGCATTTTCAAACCTTTTCTTCCTTTCAAAATACTAATCTCATAAACAAACAAAAGCCTGTAAATTCCTAGTAATTTAAAACTTTTCTTTCGACTAAAGAAATAAAAAAAAAATGGTTCCAGACCTTGCACTCAGAAAAGCACCTGCTTTGAGCTAACCAAAATTTGTTGTTGCAGGAACGAAGAAAAATTGTTAGGTAAAAAACGTTAGTACAATAAATTTATATTGTTATAGTAATCCTAGCAAGAGTTCAATCCAGCCCTTTGAAATGTATTGCCTGGAAAATAATTTAGTTATGATAACCAAAATTTAAACCAAATTAACCAAATCCTCTTATTGTTAGTTAGTTCAAATATATACTGTGTTTTAAATTATCAGATTTCGAATATTCCATTTAAATGAATATTTAATTAAACGAACTATAATCTTTAATCTTGTTTTAACAACGTACATATTTATTTGTGGGAGACATATGGTCGGAAATTGTAAAGCACGCTAAGCGTTTATTTCGCATATTGGAAATCAATCGCGAGGATTACTCCGTTGCTGTAGTATGCGGTTAAGGAAATCGCCTTTTCAACGAACTCCTATTAAACGTTTATCTGGTAAATATGGTACTTATCACCCTGGTTGTGCTAAATATGTTCTGTTACTGGAGTGAAATAGCAGAAACGCCATCTATGGAATAATTTCTGTAATACATGTAAGTATTTAATGTATTTGCTGTGCTTATAGGGATGAAAAATTGCTACAAAATAGATGTACTACTATAGTACTGATATTTTTCAATTTCCACAACCCAAAATTTAATTTGTCTAGTTTTTGTGTTTAGTTGAATGGGAAAAAACGTGTTAATTTTCTAGTAATATTAAAGGAATTATTTTCATTGTTAATTGGAGCAAGTTAAAACTGTAATGTCATTAAGCCGATTCAAGCTAAATTGTTTCTTTATAGAACTCGAAAAATTGCTTTGGTTTATCTGAAATTTTGGTCATAATAACCAAAAAAAATTAAAAAAATCAACAAACAACATTTTGTTAATTCAACACAGTAACTTCTTTGAGTGTCTTCATAAATGTAATAATATATGGAATGTTTCATTTAAAACATCAAAGTTCATGGTGACTTCCGGTAAACCGGAACTGTAAATAATAATGTAAATATTTTTAAAATATTTTAGAAAAAACCCAATTATTACAAAACCTATTTTTTTTTTTAATAGAAAAGTTTTGTTAAACCGGAAAACTTCTAACTAGTCAGTTCCTGGAAACTCCTATACAGTGCGATGCCTCATTGAACGCTCAAGTCGGATATTAGTGTCACACAGTTAATATGATTTGTAACATTAGAACTATATATTATTAAGACAAAAGGAAATTGAAAATTAGCACCTTTATAATTTGCAAATGTACAGTAATAAGAAAAATAGAAATGCATAGAGAAGAATTAAGAATATATCGGGTTCATTGCAATATACTACAAAGCTCGTTCTTTAATGGGTAATTTAGATAATTATCTGGATGCTAAAACAAAACTTTAATAGCGTCAGTAAGGCATAAAACTTAACTTTACCACAGCGTCATTTTTAGTATTTTTAACCTCTGAAACTTTTATATGAGTCCAATAAAATCGCTTTAAAAACCGTACGTGATAGCTGTAAGATACGTAGTAGTGAATTCATCCAACATATAAGGGGAAGTGTTACAAATGTTATGCGCGAAGAGTACATTCGGAGATCTAGTTTCGCCGTCAGCGCAACCTTGCGGGCTTTGTTACAACTACCGCACCTCATCGACAAAAGCTCGTTCGCGAGCGCGTAAACTTTCGGGATAGACGACTACTGTGGGAGACGGCTAGACAAGCGGCGATAGGCGGTGACATCTTATCTTTGCTACCCAGGAAACTTTGCCGGATCACTCTCTTTTTTACGGCGCCGATGAAGAGAGACGAAATCGGGGAAGGCGGAGAGCAAAAAGAATGTCGTAAATGAACGTGTCTAACAAGCTCGGGGCTTTGCCTCACGCGATCTACCTGGTGTATTAGGGAGAAAAAAAAAACTTGCTGCCTCCGTAGAATAAATGATGGAGAAATCGGAAAAGAAAATATCTGCCGTTCGGGAGGTTATTTGAAGAGATATTTCTTTGTTTTGCTATGTTAGCTGCAGTGTCCTATTTGTATTTCTGCTGTAATAGAATACATATACAGAGTGTTTCAGACCATCGTGTTATATCTTTTTCTCGCAACCATTGTACCTTGATTAAGGCAGTAAAAAACGAAACTTTTGCCGATTGATTGATAATTTAGTTACTCTAAACGAATTAGGTTTTCCTATTGTCCCCTTAACACCGCAGTCTGAGGGCTATCGTGTTATTCCTTACTTAGCGTATTCTTTATACGAACAGATTAGTTCTTTTTACCAGGTTTACTAGCCTGTGTCGTTAATCCTTTTCAGTCATCGGGTTGATTGCTCCCAGCAAGGATAGTCTCTGGCGTTCCAATGCAACACATTCAAAAACAACGTGGTAGGCTGTCGGCTCCTCCTCGTTGCACAGTAATTTTCAAAGACGCCTATTTTATGCAGGTACTTCCTTATACAGCCGTGTTCTGTCAGCAGACTTGTGACCGCTCCAAGCTGTATTTAGTTGAAAACCAACATATCCCTGGCTATTTGCCGAGATGGTTGTCTCATCATCTGTTTCCTATATATACAGGGTAAGTTTTTTTTATCTTGAGACAACGGAATATCTCTAAAACGCTGCATCAAATCAAATCAATAAGATCTTAATAAGATTTGTTATAATGTAGGGGGCTCACTGAATGGTGCCGAACTCGATCCCCCACCTCACCCCCCAGAGTGGGATGGGGGACAACTTTGAAATCTTAAATGAGAACCTCCATTTTGTATTGCAGATTCGGATACTACGCCGTCAAGTATTAGTAGTTTTTGTTTGAAACTTTCTTTTCGATTCGTAACAGATTGCGCTGTATTCGCAAAAAAACATGATTGTGAACGTCTAGAAAAAATACACAAAAAAGAGAAGCAAGCAAACATGATTTTGTGTTTTTTTTATTTTAGCATTAAATAACATTTCAAAAAGCCATTCAACAACTTCGTTAGATGGTTCCATTAGTCCACCATTCAAGAATGGTCAACCATGACATAAAATGAGAATTATATCAAGTAATGACAAAAAATATTGAGAGATTCTATTAAAGATAATTTCTACAATAGAGCAGGGGTCTTACCAAGTTGTAACTAGTCCGAAAGCCGTTTGCGAAGTATTTGTGAAGTCCTTTTATAATTTTGACAAAATATCACCAAAACTTGATGCATTACACAATGTTCAATCTAGGAATAGCAGTTTCTTTATGACTCCCACTGATGCATGTGAAATTGGACGAATTCTGTTTGGAGATTTCTCACAAGCATTCGGCCGGCATTGATGATGTTTCCGTGCTTTATTGTTTGAGCATGTGGCATCGGTACATTAGGCAGAGCCACTGCTCATGTAGTCAACCGACTGTTTTATAAGTGGAATATTTCCAAATAAACTAAAAATCTCAAAGGTAATACCAATTCACAAAAAAGGTAGCAAGTCTGATGCTTGCAATTACAGACCTATTGCTATTCCTACAGCCATTACAAAAGTTTCTGAAAAAATTATAAATATTCGATTGGGTTTGTATCAGGTAGATCAACAACCGAATCCATACATCATACATTGGATTATGTATACAAAGAAATCGATAAGGGTAATGCTGTACTTGGTTGTTTTTTCGATCTCACGAAGGCATTTGACACGGTAGATTACGACATGTTGTTGCGGAAGTTGTGGTGCATGGAATACGTGGTGTTCCTTATGATCTATTTGCATCTTACCTCACTGATCGTAGATCCGTTGTTTCAATTAGGGGATCTGTAGATGGTGAAATCACAGAATTTTGCTCCTCAATAGTAGAAGTTAAATGCGGCGTACCGCAAGGGTCCATTATAGGTCCGACTCTATTCATAATTTACGTTAACGATCTGTATGTGTCTCTGCCTTCGTGTCTGATTACTCAGTATGCTAATGATGTCAGCTGTATTATCGCGGGTTCTACATTGGATGAGGTATCTGTGCGGACAAGTAACGTTGTATGCGTGATGAACGAATGGTCTAAGTTTAACGGGCTTAGACTGAATGTATCGAAGACTAGTTTAGTGCACTTCTGAGCTTCCGCAAATGTAATTAGTAGCCCTTGTATTAGGTACGATAATAGATTCATTCCAGAAAGCGAGTTCGTTGAATTTCTTGGTTTGTCAGTAGACCCTAGCCTGAGGTTTGATAGGCACTGCGCTGGCCTTGAGTGTAAATTAAGCTCTGCGTACTTTGCTGTCAGGAACTTGAGAAGCATTGTTGGCATTGATGTCCTCCGCCTGTTCTATTTCTCTTATGTGGAGTCACGTCTGAGGTACACAATAGTTTTCTGGGAATCGGCGCCGTGTGCAGAGAGAATTTTTATTTCTCAAAGAAAGTTATTAGGTGTATGCTTGGTGCCTCAGCCACGAAATCATGTCGCTCTTTATTTATAACTTTGAGGATTTTACCTCTTTGGTCCTTGTATTTATTTGAAGTGCTAATGTTTTATAAGCGTAATGAAGAGCTTTTTACAAAAAAACAAGGATATTTATAATAATATGGCAACGCGGTCCTGCAATAATAGAAGTGTTCCTGTACATAAAACAAGCCTCTACAAGCGTAGTCTACACGTTAGGTGTGTAATAGAAGCTTAATAAAGGCTTATATCAGTAAGTACAGTTTTTATTGTGCGGATGAGTATTTTAACGATGGGTCTCTCTAAATTTGTTGCTTTATTATTTAACCTTCAATATAGATTTTAAATTTTATTGTTCCTTAACATCATATAACTATGCTTTTAATATGTGGCACTAATGTTACGTCTGTGTTCTGTCCAATATTTCATTACACTTGTGTTTGAATTTATCTGTAGGTATCATCTATGTTTATATTTTATTTTATACCACATTCTATTTGAGTTTGGTACAAATGCAATTCGGATTAAATTGTGTGTATGTGCTTTATTAGCTGTATTTTATATTGTATTGGACACTGTCAAAGTTTGCATATTGCAATTTTGCGACAATAAATATTATTATTATTATAATTGAACCAATTGTCATTATCCAATAATCTATTTCGTCTAAATGTTGTGCACATAAGTCACACAATCAGCATTTTTGTTTCTCGACAAGCTACTTCTATTAAACGCAACGCAGCACTATAGCACGTGGCCCGCAATCGATCTCCGGTTTAACAGAGAGCAGTTTAACGTAATTGTTTAATTGAGAAAGTTCCAAAATGTACAACCTCATAGAAACTCACTTACGTGCTAATAGTACGTTTTAAACTCGCAGGCAGGGGCACTTAACGCCCAAACTTCTACGGATACTGCGCTTGTGTACGAACCCTGGTGTTTTAATGAGCGCAGTAGGATGCCTTCCTTCCTCTTTGTTCTAGGCTGAAAAAAAAAACATAGGAGCTCTCGATTACATTGCGGTTTTCGGTAATCAAGCATTAAAACTGGTAACCAATGTGTCTCTACAATGTGTTTAACGAGGTATGGAACAAGCCGAAAGGTAAATTTTAAAATTTTGAAAATTTTACAATAAATGGAGTACCCTATTTTTTATTCGACTTTTACATTCTGTGGCGTATTTGTGACAATTTTTCATGTGACCGCTACTCACCCATCGGTTATACTTTTCGAGATAGTGATAACTTTTCTAGTTGAAAGATACATGCGGGTACTTCATATCTAGGCACCTGAATGCTTAGTGAATTCGAATTAACTAGGACAGGTTAATAAATCTTGTATCGAATTAATGATAATAGACGGTGCTATATGGAGTAAGTTATTTATCAAAACTTAAATTTAAGGCTAAAAGTAAAGAACTTGCAAGTAGGGAAGTGTATCTGAATATAAATTACACTAGTGTAAGGGGAGGTTTACATATAATTTGTAAGGATGAACTAAACAAGGAAAGAGTTCTGCCGAATATGAATCGATATTTCGTAAAAATAAGCAAAATAAGTAATGACAGCAACGCTCAAACGAAACACAAACTCCAATCTACACCACAATCATGTATGTTTTATCCTGTAGATGAACTTGAAATAATAAACACAATTAATAATTTAAAGAACACAGCTGCCGTGGGGCATGATTGTGCATCTGTGGACGTCTTAAAGCACTGTTGTCGGGTACTAGCTGTTCCTCTGACTCATATCATAAATCAATCCCTAGTGAGAGGTATGTTTCCAGACCAGCTGAAACTATCGCTTGTTAAACCAATACACAAGAAGGGTCATAAATCTGAATTTGAAAACTGTAGACCTATTTCTATAGTGTCAAATATCTCTAAAACATTTGAAAAAATTGTTTATAGACGGATAGAAAAATTTATTGGAAAATATAATATTTTTAACCCCTTACAGAATGGTTATATTAGAAACAGATCCACGACGCGAGCGATGTTTCAATTACTGGAGGAGATAATAACAGGACTAGAAGCGGGTGAACAGACGGCGTGTATCTTTATGGATTTATCTAAGGCGTTTGATCGAGTAAATCATCGAGTGCTCCTTGAAAAACTGGAACTTATGGGTTTCCGTGGATATCCTCTTCAGTGGATCGAATCGTATTTAGCAAATAGACGTCAATGTGTAGTAGGTCATGATGAGAGAGGACGTGAAGTTAGGTCTGACTGGACGGTTGTTCCTGACGGCGTGCCGCAAGGGTCGATTTTGAGGCCTTTGCTTTTCTTATTATATGTTAATGATCTGCCCAATATAACTTCTGATCTAATTCTAATGTTCGCAGATGACACTACTATGATCACGAGAGCTAAAGAAAATGCTAATTTAATTAAGACACTGGAAAATAATTTAAAGGTACTGCAAGACTGGTTTATACAACATAATTTAGAACTAAACATGAACAAAACTAAATTAATAATGTTCAACAAGAACTCAGAACATATTAGTGCCAAGCATAATGATATAACTCTTACCTGTTCCGATGAGACGCTGTTCCTGGGATGGAGGCTTGACTCCGATCTATCTTGGCGTTCCCACATTGAGCATTTTATCGGGCAAATTGAGCAGTGCTTGTTATGCGCTGAAAGTTATTGCGCAAAATGTGAGCATTGAATCAGCTCTTTCAGTATATTATGCCAATGTCTACTCTCGATTGAGATATGGGATTGTTTTCTGGGGAAATTCCATCGACGTGGGAAGAGTCTTCATCCTGCAGAAAGCGTGTCTAAGATCAATTTTCGGCATACGAAGGCGTGACACGTGCAAAGACATTTCTAGAGACTTTAGTGTACTTACCGTTCCGGCTATTTATATACTTGAGTGCGCATTGTTTATCAAAAGTAATTATAATGATTTTTTAAAAAAAAATGAACTAGCACATAATCATGGCACCAGAAATATATTAAATGGTTTCTTGGTGCCACCTTATACGCACTACGACTAAATTACAGAAAACTGCATTGTTCCAATGCATACGTATTTATAATTATTTGCCAAATAGTTTAAAAATCCTGCCTTTCAACACTTTCAAAAACAAATTGAAGAAAATTCTTAAATCAAGTATTTTATATAAAATTGAAGATTTTTTTACAATAGAAATACGTTAGCAAATACTCAAGTTTTACATTATTCGTTATCGTAATGTGATGTATATTGTGTATGTGTGTATATGTGTATTTCTTTTAACTCCAATTGACATTGACTTGTTCCACACACTTTTGTATTTATGGAATGATATATATTATTATTATTATATATATATCGGAAAAGGCCAAAAACTTTGAGCTTTTTTTTCAGACAAAGAAAAAGTTATACGAAATACGGCTTTTTGTTAATAAATATATTAAAAACCTGAACATTAAAAAAATATATATTTTTTTTTATGACAAGACCACTACAACGTTCGCTATTTGTATCTAGGTAGCAGTGTGCCCAGAAAACACGGTCAAACTGCGTAAACTCTAGCATACGCAAAAGTGATCCGAAATTGAAAATAAAAAGAAGAGTTAGAAATATATTAAATTTGTTGGAGGTTATACCTAAATTTAACCAAATAAGTCGAAAGCAAACAATGTGGCAGGTACCTGGACTTTAATTTGATTATTTTCTATTTCTTTTTTGTGTGTATGACTGGATATAAAAATGTGGAATATTGCAACTTTTAGTGTAATATAGGTATAACCTCCAATAAAAACTGTTTACATTAAGAAAACAAAAAAATTAATTTGATATATTGAACACTTGAAGAACTAGAACTTACGCAAATTTGAAAAATCATGTTTCGAGAAAAACACGTTCAAAGTTTCGCAGCAATTTTTTTTACAAATAGTTCTCCATACACTTAGTCAGCTATTCCAGCACCATATATTAATCCTTCTTCTTCTTCATACTTCTGCATTTTCAAAATTTGTTGCTTCCCTTTAGACAGCACACCGAGTTTTGCAACGCCGGACATATCCTGCTCTTCCCGTTGTATGCGCTGACGATCAGAATTGACGTCGAAATTTTTGGCATCAAGTCCCTACTGCAATTCCCAACGCATTCATTATTCGTAATACAGAAAAGTAACCTTCATTGAATAAATTTGCGGCAATGTAGGTAGCAAGTTGAATTGTTTGTGACTCGCAGTGTAAATCTTTTGGAGCTAGTTTCTACCCATATGAATTAAACGAGTCGTTTCAGTTTTGACAATTTTTTCCAATGCATCTTTGCAATAAATCACTGTAGAAAAAACTTCAAAATCGGCCTAATAGCATCTTGATTTTTGCAAAAGAGGGCCATGTTTGAATGAAGCAAGCTCAACCTTGGCTTCTGCAACGCGCCACTTACACAGGCTGTTTACACCTTTTGGACAATAAATATGTCGTGGATTCGTGTCGGTTGAACATTTATAATGAAATGTAGCCCAAATAGCTGCCTTCATTTTTTATGCAGAATCTGGATATTGTCTAATTGCTAGTCCATAGTACACTACTCTTCTACTGTTAAATTTTCAATAACTTTGTGAGTCACTTCACCAGCGCCCTTTCCTCAAAGTCCACTCATTCTTTTTTGTACATCTCCAACGCATTGTCTTTTTTTTTTCTTATGAACAGTAGCATCTTCGTACGGCTAAAAATCACAAATTGCTTAAAAAGTTGTCTTGTCTCAGCCGCCTATACGAAAGCGTGCGAAAATTTCATTTATGGCATCGCATCGACTTCCATAGTGCGTAGTCCGTAGTGCGGTTACCTTTGCCATCATATTCCGCCGTACCTTGCTCTAGTTTCCAATTGGCGCAGTTTTGACTTGCTTTACTAAAGCGTGGGAAAGTGTGTTTTAAGTAAAAGAAATATTGTTAGATTAGTTTCTTCAAATGTGCGTTTTATTTCGGATCTAATTGTTTCGTATTATTGTAATATAAATAGCTACTCTGTCGTTTATTTGTGACCCCGACTGTAGTGACATTTATAATCATTAAAGACAACTATACATATACTAACAAACAATAAGTATGGTATTTCGACCCAAGCAGCCCCCCGTCGAATAGGGTATTGCATCTAATATGCTCCGTTTGTGGTCGGTACACCCGCTGTTTTAATAAGCCGCGAATATTACAAAACCGCTTTAACCATGTATTTTAGATATTCGGAGCTTTCAAAAAATGGAAAAAACCAAAAATCAATTTTTCCAGTTAAATATATGTAAACCTCCCCTTAAGTAATACTTTCATTTTAGATAGTTTGTCTTTGCTTGTTTTAATATATAATATTTCAAGTGCTGATCCAACCCACATAACTCATTCTTAAGCAATAGATTAATATTAATAATGATAATATTATTTTATTGATTGTATGTATATGTGTATGTGTATATGAGGGTGGTGTAACACTGCGACCTAAAAGATCTGTTGTGTCCCCTATTCTTCCTGTTTCACAGCTGGTCTTCCAATCCGACTCTTTTCAGAAAGTGTAGAATATCAGAAGGTCCCAGGTTAGGTAAGTTTCCCTCTTCGATTTCCCACGTGCAACGTCCTTGAGTTGCACAGTGCTAGACAATTTGAGAGGAGATGGATGAGTGTTTTGTCCTGTTTCCCAATCTGCTCCAGCCGTTTTTCTCCTCCCTTTGTTCCTTCCTAGTGAGGTATTCTCACTTTGGAAGTGGAAGGCTTCTTATGGAGGTCCTACTACAGTTCCTATTTACTAGCGGTGTCGTTCCGCTTAAGTAGGTTAAATATATTTCCTGCCTACATGGTTGATCCCACCAATAGCTAGGGTAGAAAAGATCCACCTCCACAGAGCCCCGCATGCAGAGGTAAGGCTAAATACAATGGGGTGCGCCAGATGCCGCAAGGTTGGACTAGTAGACTGACCTTCTATCCAGCCATGCATCCCATCAGCCTAGTCCGCCGCCTTTGGATTTAGGTTTTTGTTGAGGTCGTCTCCTCTTGGTCCCTGCAGTTAAGCCAAGACCCCCCCATCCCTTTTGGTATCTGTTTTAACAGTTGGGCTTTCGGTAGCCGAAAGCAACAACTGGCATCGTTGTAGAACCCTGTGCAAGCCCTTAGCCACGACACGACAGCTCGGGCGAGGGGGGAGTGGTTCACGGCAACGGTCTTCATTCACCTGGCTCCGGTTTTAAGCAGAGAGAGCGAACTTATAGCCGCCACTAACCATCTCGTCTTGAGCGAACCCTGACAAGATGGCCTCTCCCCTATCCACCACCCTCGGGGACGCGCCTGGTAGGTACTCCCAACCCCCAGGTTTCACTGCTTTACATACCTGCAACATTTTATCAAAATCGGAGGCGACCATTTGGGTGACTTTGCTTGTAAGTCATGTTAATTACTGCTACGTTGTTTTTGGTTTTGCGTTAGACTCTAGTGACAAATATCGTCTCCAAAGATATCAGAATTTTTGTATGCGTTTGTTATTTGGTATCGGAATTAAAAGAAAGGGTTAAATATGGTTTAGGCAAACATTTCGTTCGTTATGTTTTTTCCATTCTTATTAAATAATTATTTTATATTATTAGTGCATTTTAAATGTCAGGCAACATTATGTTTAATGACAATATACAATATCTACATGTTTGTGTTACTGTGGGTAGTTCTAAACGCTTACAGCGAAAATTCCTGGATTTATTTAGACATTCATTTGACACAGAGCAAATACGAAAGTGAAATGCGAAACCTGTTGTTAACTCATTCCATTTCTATGTAATTCGGATGAGTTGCGTACACGAACAGAGCTTTTATGGCGATGCGGGAGGCGGTTATAAATAATTTCGAAGAGACCGGAGCAAAAACTGGGGTCAACGCTGACGAGTTGAAATATCACGCACCCGACCGGCATTCGCAACTTCAATTCTAACTTTTCGTTTTTTATCGAGTAGTACGCCCTCGCGTTTGTCAAAGTTGCAGCGGTGTAACCGTGGCGGTTACGTGTAACATTTAGATTTATTCGTGTATCGTGCCGGTGTGGGTTGCCATTCGGAATCCAGTCAGCAAGAGAGCCAGGGGAACGGAAAGTGGGATGTAGTTTCGGCATGCGATAATGAATAAAGTTTATCAAGTATTGTGATTTATAGTACTTTTCTTTCATTAACCTTTTCGTGTTTAAAAGTTGTTTGGATATATATATTTTTTTTAAAGTACTTTAAATGTATTTTGCAAAGAAAAATGTTGGCGACTTACAGTAAATACATAAAAACTTTTAAATTAGAGCAGCAGTTTATTCCGTTTAAAAGTTTTTGAACGTTTGACTGTTATTGTAAGCTACATAGTTATTGGATAGTTAAGGATTTTGTCGTCTCTTACAAATTTAGGGATGCTTTCTCAGAAATGTTTGAAGTTTATTATTTATTATTTCCTCTTATATTAATATTTCCCTCTAATATGATTGTACAGCAATTCATGATCCTAAGAATTGTAAGCAATGGAATTATTATTTTACGACATATCCGCTGAAAATGTTGAGGATTTTTAACAATGAATGTAATGATCTAAACTCTAAACAAATCTATTCAGGCAGAAAATCATAAAAAAAACATGAATTCTATTATAGTTTATTAAGCATATTAGTCTATTATTCGGTCGGTAGTCTGATGTATAAATTGTCAAATAGAAACATAAATATGTTGAAAGGAAGAGTTCCAACAATCCTGCCAAAGTATAATTTAAAGATAAGAATTTAAGTAACATTCATTCTACAATATCTTTATAAAAAAATCCTGGAAGTACAGTCCTTTGGCGGTTAAAAGCATACAAAAGCCATTATACAGGGTGATTTTTTTATCTTGAAATAACACTGTAAAAAAAATCTAGTAAAATTACATGTAAAATCATTGGCAACAAAGTTGCCTGCAGTTTTACAGATAAATTTGGTTCATAAGGTAAAATTTCATAGCATGTGACATTTCACATGCTGATGTATTTTTCAAAGATTGTACTGTAACTGTATATTTACCGAACATTGAAGTAATTTTCAGAGGTATTTTTACAAAGAAAGCAAGTGAAAATAGGACTAAAGAATGGAATATCGCATGTATAAATACAGGTATTCCACGTAACTGGTTCATTAAAAGTTTATGATGTTCTATTATTTACTTATATTTGAGATTTTGGCATCATTATCTGTTCGATTGGAACTATAAATGCAAAATACCTTAACCAAAATATCACTTCCGGTTGACCGGAAATGGATGTCAACTTTGTTATTTTAAATAGAATGATATAATTTTTTATTCATTTTTGGATTCTACAACTATAAATACGTCAGTTTTATTAGCTATTTATATAGCTACATGTTGCCGTTTTTGAGTTATTTAAGATTTTCTTTTTTTTTAGTCATAATCAATGCGTCATTGAAAAATTAATATCTCGGTTAATACTGCAAGTAGAGACTCCAAATTTGTTATGTTATGAATGTAGATATTACTCTAAGAAACGGTAAGCACACTTTACATTCTAACATACAGGGTGTTCAAAACTGAGGAACAAAGTGACATATTTTCAAATGCAGAAAACTCAATTTTTTTAAATAGAACACCCTGTATTTTAATTCGGAATTAGGAAGTAAATATCATCCGCTATCACTTTATATGAGCATTCCCTATACCTATCTTTAATAGATTTTGAGGTATGAGCGACTTTTTGTTAAACAGACTAAGTAGCCTTATCTTTAAATGTTTGTAGCTGGCTCTGAAAGGGATTAATGTCAAATTCATGTATTATTTTTGAATAACCATACAAGAATGTCTGTTCGAATAGTGATTTCTATTAATATTGCGTTGTACGAAAATGTAATTACAATGATATACATAAACACTTTTGGTTAGTCAATGAATTTGACATTAATCCCATTCAGAGCCAGCTACAAACACGCAAAGATAGGGCTACTTAGTCTGTTTAACGAAAAGTCGCTCATTTCTCAAAATCTATTAAAGATAGGTATAGGGAATGCTCATATAAAGCGATAGGGGATGATATTTACTTCCTAATTCCGAATTAAAATACAGGGTATTCTATTTAAAAAAAAATGAATTTTCTGAATTTGAAAATATATCACTTTGTTCCTCAGTTTTGAACACCCTGTATGTTAGAATGTGAGTGTGCATACCGTTCCTTAGAGTTATATCTACATTCATAACATAGCAAATTTGGAGTCTCTACTTGCAGTATTAACCGAGATATTAATTTCTCAATGATGCAATGATTACGACTAAAAAAAAGAAAAACTTAAATAAGTCAAAAACGGCAACATGTAGCTATAGGAATAGCTAATGAAAACTGACGTATTTATGGTCGCAGAATCCAAAAATGAATAAAAAATTATATCATTCTATTTAAAATAATAAAGTTGACATCCATTTCCGGTCAACCGGAAGTTATATTTTGGTTAATGTATTTTACATTTATAGTTCCAATCGAACAGATACTGCTGCCAAAATTTCAAATATAAGTAAATAATAGAACATCATAAACTTTTAATGAACCAGTTACGTGGAATACCCTGTATACATTGTACGGTAAGTTGTTTTACAGGTATAATTTAATATTACTGCCAAGGCTATAATATTAAATTACACCAGTAAAAGAAATTACCGTACAATATATATTTATACATTGTACGATAAATTCTTTTACATGTGCAATTTAATATTACAGCCTATTATTTTTTGCAGCGTACTAAGCCTTAAATTAAATTTCTATTTAAACTAACCCACGATTCTAATATACATTTAGAAACATGGAAATCACAGCTTACTTTAAATAACAATCTAATTTAAAGCATTTTGCACAATAGGCAGAACGTTCAATAATATGAATAAAACTAAGAATTCGTGAACAGGTATTTTATTAAACTAAACACTCAGAAGATACAAAGGTATAAACTTATCGCAATAATTTTTTTCATTAAATAATTTTATTTAAAGGAGAAAAATATTTGAAATTGTCTTTTGAAAGGTTCGAAAGCCTACTCTGTGTAGCTATTGTATTATTACTAGGAATTTCGTTTGTGTTATAAATGTTATAATCTAATAAAGCAAAATTTGGTTCTAATAATAATGCATTAATAACATTATTTAGGTATTATTGTATTTAAAATATTGGTTACCCAAATATTGTTTTGTATACTTTCAGTATCTTGGGTTGTTAGGTTGTATTTTAATTGTTTTATTTTCTTTTAATGTTTGAGTTTTATAGTTGTAAAACCTTCTTCATACATAAAATTTAGATATTCTAGAAACGCGTGTTTATATACAGAGTGTATCAAATAAAAAAGTAAATTTTGCTTGGGTGTTAACTACACGACATATAAAGCACAAACCCACGGAAACCAGACAATAACTTTGACATTAATCCCATTCAGAGCCATCTGCGAACATTTAAACCTAGAGCTACTTAGATTGTTCAACAAAGAGCTGCTCATATCTCAAAATATATTAAAGATAGGTATAGGGAGTGCCGATACAAATTGATAGGGGATGATATTTACTTTCCAATTTCGAATTAAAATACAGGGTGTTCCGTTTAAGAAAATTGAGTTTTCTGCATTCGAAAATATGTCACTTTGTTTCTCAGTTTTGAACACCCTGTATGTTAGAATGCGAAGTGTGCGTACCATATCTTAGAGTTATATCTACATTCATAACATAACAAATTTGGAGTCTCTACTTGCAGTATTAACCGAGATATTAATTTTTCAATGACGCACTGATTATGACTAAAAAAAAAGAATTATTATTAAAAAAAAAAGAAAATCTTAAATAACTCAAAAACGGCAACATGTAGCTATAGGAATAGCTAATGAAAGCTGACGTATTTATGGTCATAGAATCCAAATATGAACAAAAAATTAGATCATTCTATTTAAAATAACAAAGTTGACATCCATTTCCGGTCAACCGGAAGTGATATTTTGGTAAAAGTATTTTACATTTATAGTTCCAATCGAACAGATAATGGTATCAAAATCTCAAATATAAGTAAATAGTAGAACATCATAAACTTTTAATGAACCACTTACGTGGAATAGCCTGTACTCTATTGCTATACATTTACTTTTATCATTTAGCAGCACGGCTTGTAGAAATAGGAAAAGTATTTGTATATAAGTATGTATTAATATATTAAATTCCATTTTTATATCCATTGTCACTTCATCCGTGGATACACTGTATATTTTTGTTGTTAGCTGTTAAAAATTGCAATGATTTTTCTTTCACAAAGTTAGATATTTTTAAAACGACTCCGGCCACTAAAACTTTATAAATATATTCTTGTCACTTAAGTCACTTACCACATATATCCTCTGTCAAAATTTCCACGCATAATAAACATTCCGGCACCCACTTTAATACGGTACCCTACGAAATCTTCCGCCTAGTGTGAGATTCCGTCGCTGGAGGCGCTAATTTCTTTTTGTATGTGTGCGAGGGCGCCCATTCTCGAGCTTTAGTAAGGCGATAATGTTGGCGCGTTCTCCCTAATGTCCCTTACGGCGTTCCGCCGCTCCGTAAAACTTTCGACATCCATCGCCGAAAGACGGAAACTCCCGCGAAAATTGTTTTATTACGGAACGGCGTTCCGGTCCACTTGGTCGCTTTCCGTTACGCCAGCAACGGTAGTAATTAGGGGGAAGTCACGTGCATAAATTACGCCGACGCGTTTCTAAACGACGGCGAAACGGAACAGTTCCTTACACACTATACGTTGACAGGTCGTTTGAAATCCGCTACGGGGAGTTGAAGCGTAAGCCGACGTGAATCGCCCTTTAGGCGAATTAAAATCTAGAACTAAGGCTTTAAGTGGGTACTAATACGCTTTTTATTGATTTTTAATTCTCAATCTTTAAGTGGTTTTCAGGGTCTACTTCTATTTGCCTTCGGTCCGAACGTCTACGTTGTATTGTTGGCGGAACTTCTTTGACCTAGTTTGAATTATTCACACGTAATAAAGTTTATCACTTATAATTAAGTTTATTAGTCCGTGCCATGTTTACGTCAACGCGATTAGGAATATCTTATTAATTAAATAATGGCGTAAAACTCCAGTTTCATTGTTTCAATGCTGAAATGTGCTTTATTAACTTCAATTAATACCTGCTAATTTCACAGTCATACAAAATCGAACTTTCCGAATGGGAATGGATGAGACCAATTGCAAATGAAAGTTGACATTATCCATAACAAAACCTTGAAAGGTTTTTTTTGTTCAGTGCGAGATTTTTTTACACGCATTTGAAGTTGTTGATTTTGGAACGCTGTCTAACAAGAAAGTCATTGAAAATTTGATAAAATAATGCTTTTTTATTTTTATTATCCTGGAAAGTTATGGTATCTTACTGTTTTGGGTCGAGGAATTCATTTTCGATATTTATTTTTACCTAAAACTGATGCTGGATGGCGCTGTCACACAAATGGTGCTTACAAAAATAACTTTTTTATTTTAAAGTATTATATCTTATTTGGATCTCATTTTGGATCCGCTTAATCATCATCACTATCACTGTCAATTTGCTAGTTTGAAGTAGCAAAAACTCCGGAAGTAGTAGGCTGTGGATCTCTGTAGGTTTCTGGTTCTTGCTCTTCGTCAGTATCCTCTTCATCGGTTGTTCTCTTTAACCACCAGCATAAGTCACTTAACATAGAATCTAGTTTCTTTCCACTGTACCTAGTTTCCATGGTTAAAGCTACTTGGTGAAAACGTTCACCTTGCTCATCAGATTCGGTGGATAGTTGGTTTTCAAACCAATCCATATGGTGATGGAGAAAATGAATTTTTAATGACATATTCACACCAAGTTCCTCAAAGGCTTTCAAGAGACGTTTAACTCTTTGTGCACTATCTGCTTCTCGTTTTTTACCAAGAACATTTTCGATTACGTCTTTAATTGAATTCCATGGAATTAATTGATTTTGATCCAAAGAATTATCAAAATCATTATTTTTCATCAATCTTCTAATGTCTGGACCATTAAACATATCTGTAAAATTAGAAAAAAATATTGTAAATTAATTTTTTAAAATCATTCATTTTATTTGTATACAATACCTTCTTTAACTTTGCTAGCACTGAGTCGTGGAAATGTAGACCTTAAAGTAGTAAAAGCTGGTCCATCTACAGAAAACACTTTTACAAAATTTTTGAAAAGACCCAATTTAATATGAAGTGGTGGTAGCAATACTTTATCTGCTGGTACAAGAGGTTCATGGATAACATTAGCTGTTCCAACACGAAAAACTTCTCTCTCTCCCAGTCACACTTTTGATATTGATTTCCTTTGTAACGTGTGTTCCACAAGCATATAAAGCACATGTTTTTCGTATAGCCACCTTGTAAACCACAAAGTAAGGCACCATTTTCAAATCACAGCATATACGCCATTTATGGTTTTCATATTTCACTGATTCCAGTAGATATTTTACTGATTCGTAGGTTTCTTTAGTGTTCAAATTGTATGCTATTGGAATGTTTGATTTTTCGTTATTGTAGTACAATAAAACTGCTTTCCGGCTATGCGCCATCTTCAGTGATTGTTTTCTCACTAAATTGTCTTGGTACGTTGTTGTCACTATATATAGATTGACAGGTAATATAATTGTGCGCTTATGTATCTTTATGGTCTTGTTTTGAATTTGTGCGTTACTGGGTTTTATTGCCTATTGTCTTGTTTTTTGTAGAAATTCTTTAAAGGCTCAAATATTATGTCTATAGCAGTGAAGTAGTAAATACACCGTTTTTTTATTGAAAATTTACAAGAAATAGCACCATTTGTATGACAGCGCCATCTAGCGTTAGTTTTAGGTAAAAATAAATATCGAAAATGAATTCCTCGACCCCAAAAACGGTAAGATACCACAAGTTTCCAGGATAATAAAAATAAAAAAGCATTATTTTATCAAATTTTCAATGATCTTTCCTTGTTAGACAGCGTTCCAAAATCAACAACTTCAAATGCGTGTAAAAAAAAATCTCGCACTGAACTAAAAAAAACCCTTCAAGGTTTTGTTATGGATAATGTCAACTTTCATTTGCAATTGGTCTCATCCCATTCCCATTTTGGTTGTTGCACTGTGTTTTTATTGATTACGAATAAGTAGCCCACATTTCAAAATTTTACACAAGAAGCTCAAGAAACCTCGAGTTTGTACAAAAAACGGTGATTATTTAAGTCTCATAATTTAAATGATTGTATAGTATAGTCTTACTTTCATATTGAATAATAAAAAAGTAATAAGGAGCTAACAATAACTAGAAGAATCGCGGACTGGAATGGAACAAGAATCCAAGACCATACCTCTACATTATAACAACTGAAAATAACCGCCGCGCAGATAATTGAATTAGCGGAAAGTGCAGAATTCTGCCTTCCTAACTGATTATTATCGCCAGGAGCTGGTTTCCAAAGATTTTCCAAGAGGCACAATGGACAAATGATGTAAGAAAGAGCGCCTACTGGTCAGTTCTGAGTAAGTTGGCATGTTCACAGACAAAAAAGCGCCAGGAGCCTTAGAATCATCAATACTGGAAGGAGAAAGAATTTCATGCGCCAGAGAAGTAAAAACGTTGATGCATGGTTCAATCAAAAACTTATATGGAATCAACGTAAACTGAAAACAACTAACAAAGCCACCATTACCTTGAGAAGATGGAATAGGCTGCGTGGGAGAACTGGCGTCTCAGATAAGATGGCTCCTTGGTTAAATGGATGCATGAAAATATATAGAAAGGTAGTATGGTGGTCAAAAAACGGGCAATACGTTTTATCGTGCACAATCTGGCATGTCTGCACAAGAAAGCACATATGCCTACTTCAGTTATTGCTGGGTTCGATGGGGGTAAGCTGATAATCAGGATTTTAACGTAGCAATTATCGAACGTAAAGATGTTTAACAGAACCCAAGCCCTGAACTACATCCAGCTCCAAGAGAAACGGATGCCAGAAATTTATCCGTATTTTTACCAAGGCGAATATCTCCCTACTCCAGTAATTTAATGTTCCAAATTACCTTCAAAGGTAAGTAGGCGCTAAGAGAGATGCGTAGAGCACGTGGGTATGCTGGGGGACTACAATCTTCGTTCTTAGAAGTTTGGTCGATAATAACGTGTTAAACATATAGAGATTGTGAAATTGCACGTACCTCGAAGAAAGAAGCTAAGAATTGAAATACAAATATAGAAAAACGTAAAGACAAAACGGCGTAAGACGCTATGCTTACTGGTGAGTCTCCCGACAAAAATCCCTTGGAGGAAGACGTAAAATGTCGAAAATGCGTTGAGAATATGAAATCTTGCCTACAACAGATGTGCTAAACACCAAACTCAAAACCAAGACCATTCCAAACCCCAAAAGTTAGCATATAAAACGTTAACAACATTTTTCGAGAAAATCCACAACGGCTCGTATCGGGTCGGAAATGTTAACCGAATCCCTATTATAGAAAGAGAGCATACTACCACAATAACCAACCAGAAAAACAAAATGCTATAATAATTGGTACGGGGAAAAAATACCCAAATATACGAATAAATATCCAGTTAAAAAATGACACGTAACAAGATGTTATTTGCAGATTCTGCCAAGGCGAAGAGGAAGCCCTAACTCATGTTCTGTGTCAATGTGTTGGATGGTTTGATAAGATGAGGTTGCTACTAATGACCTCGGAGAATATTAAAGTATACGCATCTATGTAAGAGAGTTGTTTTCGAAGATGATAAGTTTAATTAATAAGGCAAAATTAGAGAGTGTCTTCTATGGCAGAGAGATCACAATAGATCTGAAACTGTAGCTATGACAATAACTTGCGTTAAGTCAGTGAAAGTGGTCCACACTCAGAAAAGTACCTGCATTAAGCTAACCAAAATTTAGTTAATTTAACGATGCTACTAGGTTGTATAAGGCGACCCAAAATTTGTTATTTTTACTATTTGTTATTAGTTCAACAAATTTATATTGTTATAGTAATCCCAGCAAGAGTTCAATCCAACCGTTTGAAACGTATCACGTGAAAAATAATTTAGTTATGATAACCAAAATTTAAGTCAAATTAACCAAATCCTCTTAGTTAGTTCAAATATATATTGTGTTTCATTTCAAATTTCGAATATTCCAATTAAATTAATATTTAATTGAACGAACTATAATCTTTAATCTTGTTTTAACAACATATTTATTTGAGGGAGACATGCGTTCGATATCGTAAACACGCTAAGTGTTTGTTTCGCTTATTGGGGGTTGATCGCGAATATCACTTCGCCGCTGTACTTTGCTAGACGTTTATCTGGTTAATATACCAGATTAATATGTTATAAACGTATTTATCTCTCTAGTTGGGCTAAATATGTTTGTTAACTGGAGTGAAATAGGAGAAAAGTTGGCCCATCTATGGATACGAATTTATGTAATACATGTAAGTATTTAACGTATTTTCTGTGTTATATAGGAAGAAAACTGCTACAAAATAGATGTGCTACAATCGTACTGATATTCTTCAATTTATATAAGCCAAAACGTAATTTGATTTAGTGCTTCAGATTTGTCTATCTAACCGCATTTTTAGTTGAATGGAAAAAAATTATTAACTTTCTAGTAATATTAAAGGAACTATTTTCATTGCTCATTGGAACAAGGTCAAACTGTAATTTAACTAAACCGATCCAAGTTAAATTCTTTCTTTATAGAACCCGAGAAATTGCTTTGGTTTATTTGGTTTATTTGGCAAATTTTGGTTATAATAACAAAAAAAAATATATCAACAAAGAGCATTCTGTTAATTCAATACAGTAACTTTCTGAGTTGAACTCTGCGGACCACCATTTTAAACTACTTTCCATGATGGCAGATTCTCAGCACCTAATGAAGCATTTATCAAATGTCTTAGTTATAGTCATAAGTGATCTGATAATAATGTTCATGATACTCGGAAGATTGTTCATATTTTTACCCTCAACATATAAGTACTTGTTTAATTGGATTCAAATATATGCATAACACCATGAAAAATGACCAAACGGTAATTCGATAGCAAAACTAATGGATGCTGCTGATAAACAGCAATTAAGACCGTAATTGATTCGATAAAGGCGGCAAGTGCATCATCAATAACGTCCCGAGGGCATCAATTTACAAACACATTACCGATACGCTCTCACTTCCCTTAGTTCGCGACAGATACGAGCCGCTTCTCCTCCTTGATCGGATCACAGATCTCGGCGGACCGCTGAGGATCCGTAGCGAGTAAATATTTATACGAAATCAGCAGCACTTGACTGCCATCTACGACGCACTCCTCGAGACGGACCGGAAAACGGTTCCGGGTGTAAACATACGGGACGAGGGTAGGTGCGGTACTTAGACCTGGCGAGATGAGATATTTAGTCAAATATTACTGCGCACCGCGTTGAAGACGGTCGACTTTAGCTATCAAGTTGAGAAAGTGTTAATGGCTTTCCAACATTGACAGAGAAAGACAAGGATAATCTAGCAATGAAGAGCAGTAACGTTTGAAGAGGTTGAGAGACGGAACTGTAAGTTTGAGTTTGCTAATCGATAGAGAAGCGCGCTGTTGACTTGTATGTTAGAGCATTGAAACAAGTTTGTTTGAAAGAACGAATTTAAATACCAGCAAAAAAATTCAAGGTATTTTTGCAAAGATTGCAAGTTTTTACAGTGAGAAAATTAATGTATTTCTGCTTTTAACTGTAATAATTAGGAGTAACTTTTCCCAAGAAAAAATTTTCTCCTCATGCAGGATTCGAACCTACATCGCCCTGTTTGCCGGACGGGTGCTTTACCAATTATGCTAGTAGAGGACGAGGTTTGAACGTTCTAACCGAACATATGTCGATATTAGATCTTGAAAGGCCGATAGGACGGCAAATATACAAAACGTGCAATCTTTGCATATATGCCGTCCCGCCTGCATTGTATTGACTCATCGATATCATATCTTTGTATAATCGTGTATATTTCTCATAGGTTAGTAAGATTAGGAGGTGACAAGTTTTTCTTTTCGCAGCGTTAGGGTTACCATACACATTTTCTGTTTTGGAAAACATTTATATATTAAAAGGAAAACTCAAATTTATATTTTTACAAATTTGTAATAAAAATAGCCAAAAATAACTGCAATGCGAGAAGCAAGAATGTTTTATATTCTAGATATGCGAATAAACAGTTAATACTACAACCTAATTCAGATGTATGCTAATAAAATTTGCAATTTTTCCATGGTTTTTGCAAATATAACAATATAATTAACATTTGCATTTCCTAAGGCTAACATACAAATTTTTGGGATGGCCCTAAAATACTGTAAGTACTTATACTTCTACTGCTTTGTTTTTTCTGCTTTAATACTAACAAAAATATTATTTAAATGTTAAGATAACAACTTAAAACTTGAGTTTAAAAAAGTAACATATTTGCCTTTTCTTTTTTCACTTAGGCGATTTTTACGGTCGCTGAGGATTTATCTAGCTTTTGAAAATATTCGTTCATACTGAGCTGATGATGCCAAAGCGCAAAACTTGTACAACTAAAAGAAGGTTTGGGTAATTATATTTATGGTTTGACCACCACTGTAATGCATCTATATTTCTAGGGACTATTTCGTCTTCCAGGTAACGCTGAATTTCGATTATTGCACCTGATGCAGCCGAGGTTGTGCTGTCGACACAGATTTATTAAATGATTTCCAAATTGAGAAATCATCTTCATCTTCCTGTGATGTGTCTATAGTTGTACTGCGAGTTTGTTTTACGGAGTATTTTTCCGCAACAGCGTTTTTAATAAAAATTATAACACAGAATTGGACAAAGTAAAATTTGACTTAAACTTGAAAAAAATTAAAAAATTGATATAAGAGAAAAATATTGTAAATCTACATATTTCTCTAAGGAGAACATTAACGCAAAGATTTGTATACACATTTGTTTTCAAAATTATGACAAATAGTAAATATAAGTAATGAAATGAACCTAATTTAATTTTTTAACATTTACAACGATAAAACAGATATAATTCTTAAAGTGAGCGGAAGATTTCAAAAAAGCTATGATTTAATACTACTACCTACAATTTAATAAAAATACTTTTCTTTTTGAATTAGCAGTGGCGGCTCGTGAGTTATGAAAGAGGGTGGGCACAAAATAAGAACTTGCCTATTTTTTGTACATAAAATCCATTGTCCTATTTTTCATGCTGGAAAAAACGTTTATGACTTTGTTGTAAAAATGCGTTCTGCCGATCTTCTGACATTGTGCTTCTCAGAAAAGTTTTAATGCGTTTGAAGGTGGAGAAACATCGTTCACATTCTGCTGTCGACATGGGGGTTGTAAAAATAATATCCAACAAAGTTGTTGTGTGTTATGAACACTAAAAGCGGCAAATCCCCACCCACACCTACGTCACACATGTCATTGCGCTCATAAATTACTGAAAGTTCACTTTTCAATTTTAGGCTATCCAACATAGGATACGATTTCACAGTTTTTTATACACATAATTAACCAACACGAAATATGACGATTTTTTCCACATCTTTGTTGTACTTAATTTTATGTCGCAAATAAGCTCTTCACGCATGTCCACTTTGCCTAGAACATTAGAATCCACGCATGCATTCATGTGAGAAACGGAATTTTCGTGTTTCTTTACCCTCTCTGCGATATGCCTTAAATCATTTAACCCTTGTTTATTCCACGCACTGACCTCTTTCTTAAAAAATAAGCAGATAGAACAAAATAGTCTATTTGTTAGTGAACATCCGCACATCCATTGATATTTTTCATATATATTTTTATTGACTACTCTATTGTAAGTTCGAGCTTTACTTGGGGAAGTGTAGTTTATTTGAAGATCAGGAATAGGCCCTCCTTTCTTCTTAATTAAAACTTTTTCCTCAAATGAGAGCGGTTTTTTTTTTTAAGATTTTGCGCTGAATTAACTTCCATCATCAATAATAAACGTCACTTTAAGCCTTTGAAATCACACAGGCGCAGTACACGTTGAAAACAATGCAGTCGCAACGAATGCAAGACGTTAACTGAAGACACGAAATTGCGTGCCCCAAAGTGATCGTATAAGCACATATGGCGAAGATAAACGGAACCGCCCGATTCATACTCGAAATAAGAACATCGGAAATAGTGCCCCGGAACATAGTTTTGAGCGTTCGCATATGTGCTAGCGTCTGTGGTGCGGAAGGAAACTTTGATACCATCGTTATAAAAATACGTAAAATAATAAAACAAAATAATGCGTTGAATTACATGCTAATTTCTTTCTGTGTTTATCAGGTGGTTAGGTGGGCACGTGTGCTTGTGCCCTTTAGTACCAACCGCCACTTCGTAGCCATATGGTATAGTGTATCTAAATGATTATTTTTTTCAAGTTTGATCACATTGATTTGTAATACGTACCTATCCCTTTAATGTTTTGTGTTATGTAGTGAGTATATATGGTATTAAACGTCTATCCTTTTCTGCCCTCTGCACTGTCGCTTTCTTGTTTGCTAGTTCCTTTTAATCTCTGCTTGGTTTTAAACTCCTTTTCTAGTATCTTATTTTATTAATTATTAATGGTTTTTTACCGTTTTTCCAAAAAAAAAGTTATCTTTCTACGTCTTGGATATGGTGGACGACAAACACCATGTTAGTCTAGTCTATTGTCTAGTAATGTATATTTTGTCTGCTTCAGTTTTCCGTTTTATACTCATTTTCATATAATCTTTATCCATCAGCTACAACACAATGTTATAAGTTTGATTTTATCACAAAAAAGAAGAACGACGATACAGAATCAAGCTTGAGAGAGTTCACCTGTATTGACACAAATTCAGTGCAGATGGCTCGCTAAATTGGGCCAATCTATTTTATCGCATTCATCACAACTGGCGCGCACAAACGTATGCATGTTAAATTCGCCTTGAGCGCACTAGTTTCGGTGACAATAAAAGGAGTGTAGGGTAATATTTAACTGACACGGAAGATATAGCATTCGTTTCGGGTACGTTTCGGTATCAAAAATGCTTATCAGAAAATGGAAAGCCTAAGATAAATGTTCTTTGCTTTATATTGCTGTTGTATTTCAAAGCGCCGTCGCGCACGCCTCGTGATGAAAATAGCGGAAATGTAATGGAAATATGATAATAATGGTATTCGAAAGCAACAGCGACTTTTCTTCTTTTTCCTCTATATATTTCGCACTGTTTCTGCTATTAATTCTCATTAAACCTCAAGCAGGAGTAATATTATGCGCTTCGTGTTTTGCATTTTATATTATCTCGAAATACAGTGGAATTGCCTTTTTCGCGTATTTCATTTATGCGAATTCGAAGTTATGCCAGTAAAGTACGATACGCACAATTTTAAATATTCCTCACCATAATTATATTTTATTTCACAGAAGCGTCCTCTTTCGTATTTCATGCTAAGCAGCTCATATAGTTTAATGTGTATATTGTACATGCGCCTCTTATTAATAGAAGTTTTCGTGTATTTTGAAATATATTATTTGAGTGTCTCTTAACCATGCCACCGAAGCGTTCTTCAAGTGTAACTGTTGCAAAAATAAAAAGTAGCATCAAAGATGGCGCATTGCTTAGTTCTTCACCTCTACTTACTCCAATTAATAGATTATTTCGTGAGTGTGTATTTTCCGATATTTGGGAAAATTGATTCCAGTCTTTAAAAAAGGTGATAAACAAGTGGTCAGTAACTATAAGCTCATTGCAATTTTGTCATGTTTTGCTAAAATTTTTGAGAGTGTAATGTATTCTAGACTAATATCGTTCTAAATAAAAATATCTTACTCCGACTGAGTTTTGCTTTATCGATGGTAGCTTTACAGACAAAGAAATTTTGAAATCATTGAATAATATACAGGGTATTTCAAACCACTCGTCCATTATATTTTTCGCGCGATCTATTGCAGCTAGACTAATGCGAAAAAAAATTTAATAACAAAATCTCAACTAAAGAATCATGCGAAAATATTTTCAACTTCCGGAAACGTTCCTCCATTACATTACAATTTTCTTATTTTAAATTTAAATTTAAAGATTTGTGTCCTTTAAGTCATCGGTCAAATGCTGTTTGGCCTGACAATTTCCATTTTCTAAGCAATTTATATATTTTCAGTTATACAGGGTGTTTTGAAACATCATTTAAAGATTTTAAGGGGATGTAGTACGATCGAAAATAAGGTTAAAAGTCATAATAAACATATATCCACAAATTAACTGTTTACGAGATAACAGCGATTTTATCGCAATTGCAGAATAAGTTTGCTTTAGCGGTTTTTATTAAGATGTTATTGCATTTTAACATAAAATAAATTATAACTAAAGAAGATGTTCAAAATGACGTCCTTCCATTTCGACACAGGATCTACATCTGCTTTCAAAGGAAGCGCGCACTCTTTCAAAAAACAAGGGTTTTTCTCGTATTATCTGGCAACAGTGTTCTATTCGTTCAGGAAATTCATTGTTAAGATGTTCCCTAACAGCACGCTTAAAGTGCGGTGGAGCTCCATCTTGCATAAATCAGAGGTTCAGTCTTAGATTTATAGGTAAATCTTCCAAAGTTCAGGTAAAGTATTTTCCAAGAACTCGAGGTAGCAGGACCTGTTAAGCGTTGTGGCAAAACAATCGGTCCTAACAACCGCTCCCCTAGCATGCCTAACCAGATGTTTGGAGCGAAACGTTGCTGGTGCCTGGCTTCAACGGTAGCATGAGGATTCTCGTCACACCGAATGTAATTGTTGTGGAAATTAAATATTCCATTTTTAGTAAAACCAGCTTCATCAGTGAAAAGCATGTTATCAGCGAAATCTGGACGATCAGCAGCTGTTCGCAAAAACCACTCACAGAAAGTTCTTCTCGCTTGATAATCCGGAACAGTAAGGGCTTGTACCCGTTGGATATAGTAGGGGTATAGGAGTTGCTCATGAAGAGTTCTCCAAACAAGATTGCTGCTTACACTCACTTGAGTCGAAATTCTTCTAACACTAGTTTCGGGATTTTCATCAATAATATTCAAAATTTGATCTTCTATCTGTGGAGTGCATGCTATTCTCTGCCGCGCAGTATCACATGACCGCTTCTCAAACGAACCAGTTTCTCTTAGTCGTTGAAACACCGTCTGAAACATCACATGCGAAGGCAGTTGGCGATCAGGAAACGTTTCAGCATAGAAGCGACGTGCTTGTAAAGAATTCCCATTAGCACGACCGTACATGAACACCATATCGCTCATTTCAGCATTAGAATACGCAACCATTGTAATTGCTACAAATTGCACAAAACGTCAAATTAAACTGTAATGAAATAATAGCTGATAAGCACCTGTTTACTGGGATATGTTATATCCATGTACTACTAGGAACACTCGCTGTTATCTCGTAAACGGTTGCTTTGTGAACATATGTTTATTATGACTTTTAACTTTATTTTCGATCGCACTACATGCCCTTAAAATCTTTAAACGATGTTTCAAAACACCCTGTATATTTGGTCATTTTGAAACGTTAACTAAAACATTTGCGCACAACTTGAGTATTGTTTTTAATAATTGATCCGCTAATACTTGGTATTACATATACTTCCAAATATTTGATTATACAAAAAACGATGACAACATAAAAACTTTTACCGCAAGTCCTGATTGGTTTGCCAATTGCAAAGCATGATACGGATTTAAGAACATAAAAATGACCGGAGAAGTTGCTTCTGCTGATATTAATGCTAAATCTCTGAAGAGTTGGCAAAAATTATAGAGGATAACTACCTTCCAAGCAGATATTTAACATTGATAAGACCGGTCTGTACTGGAAAAATGCCTGACAGGACTTATATCTCTATTGAAGAAAAAACTGCGCCTGGTGTTAAAGCAACCAAAGATCGGCTTACCTCTTGCTGGATGGCAATATATAGGTAGATTATAAGTTGAGATCTGCTGCTATATACCACTCACAAAAGCCACGGACATTGAAATGTTTCGAAAAAACGATATTGAAATGCAGACAAGAGGGATTGGATGACCAGCGCAGTTTTTCAAAATTATTTCGAAACCCAATTGCAATTAGAACTAAAACAGGAGGATTTATTTGAGCTGGAAGAACAACTGAAGCAACAAGAAGAGAATCATACAAACGAGGTAGAACCTGTAATTAATCAATTAACAATTGGAGATCGTAAGGAAGCATTTGGACACACACACGGCTATGGTAATAGCTGATGATATGATGTGATTTGACGAGGATGATTTCAACATGGAAAGGAGTAGCTTAATAGCGAGAAGAATACAAGAATGTATTGCACCATACGAGCAAATATTTAGGGAAAAGTTAAAGAGAAGACCCAAACAAATCTAGGTATGTTTTTATTAAAGAAATAAGTTAGTATCGTTAGTTCTCTGTTTTTTTTTTGTTATTTATTTAAAGACCTTTCTTGTGGCGACTGAGGATTTGTGAGAAGTATCTGCGATGGAGGAAAGTTCACCCACGCACATTTGTTATGTTGTATGCAATTATAAAATGTGTGAGAAACTATAGGTATGCATATATATGTACCATCTTTAGCAAATTAAATGCAACTCTAAGTTCCACAAATCTTCTATTATTAATGCAATTGAAGCTACAGCATGTTGAAATAGTAATTAAAAATTACTTGAAAACAGTTCTTATGCATTGTTCGGTGCGCAGTACTTGTAGTTTCGGCTGCATAAATAATTGAACATTTGTGAAATAAATAAAATTCATAATTTGCATTGATTTTCAAAACCTTTTATTGGCTATTGAAGTATCAGTTATGACATTTATACACGAAGAATAATGTCTGACAAGTGACTACCTCTTGCTGCTTCACAGCTGTTCACCCTTTCGTAAATTTTTCAATGATATTTTAACATAATTTTAAATGAGGCGCTGTACCATCCTGTTGAAACCGTATATCTTCTAGAACAATCAGTTCAGGCCACAGAAATTCAGTTAACATCTCACGATATCGAGCAGCATTTTGAACGAAGTGTGGTCCAATTACACCACTTGACGGTAATACACATTAAACAGTGCCTAGTTCAGGATGTAAAAGCCTCTCATGGATTTTTCTCATCCTAAATACGAGCATTTTGTTTGTTAAGAAAACCAGCAAAATCAAAATGTACTTCATTAGAAAAGATATTTTTTTGTGAAAAAAATTCCGGGTGTAATTCAGTTGACGAATGCGCAAAGTTTTGCATGGTTCAGTGGCTTTTGTTCCTGTGTTATTTTAACCTTATAAGCCTTTAAAGCTAAATCCTTTCGTAAATTGCGCATTTTGTTGATTCACGGAGTTCAACTTGTTGTAAATGTCAACTAATGGACATTTCAGGTGCTACAACAACATTTTCACGAACCAACCAATATGCTCTAGTGAACGACCACTACAACCAAAGTGGTTGTAGTAGTTGTTATAATTTTCTAATTATTCGAGCAATAATTGTTTCAGATCGACGCATTGGTCGCATAAAATGCGATTGTACTGTATAAGGAGACACCGACACGAAAACTCATGCTTTGACGTTTGATATACTGCAGCATACTCCTTGAGTATTCCGTCCTTACTATGCAACAAAAAAGTAAAAGTCGCAACGAATCTCAAAGGAAAAAAAAAACGTATCTCTCTTTTCCCTCATGGCCTTGTACGGAGAAGAATCAGATACTGCGTGCGGTAGATAAAAAATATAATACATATGTACATATATTCCGCAACAATTGGCAAAAAGGCCGGAGGAAAAAGTATATTTGAAATTGATAAAGATGTCTCTCGCTATTCGCCTAGCCTGTTTGTAGGATCCTTCGTCCAACTTTCGCTGAAATGAAGTTTCTTTTTCTTCTGTCATCCCCTGATAGTAATGCGCATATTTTATCTAACGAAAGTAGAATTTATATGTCTGTGCTGTTGGTGATACGAACAGTTTTCTACTACTGCGATTTATTTCAAATAAATGCAACAGAAAGACATTTATCTAAAATTAAATGTGAGTAGTCTACTTTATTTTAGATTCACACCAATCTGGTGGAATTGCATTTTAAAAAGAAGCTTTATCTGATTATCCAGAATTACATCAAAGAATTTGCATGATTTGTTGATGAGAAAACAATGTGAACAAAGGCGTACGTATTTAGAGGGTTTGCCAGTAACTCATGAAGTTAACTAATTCCTTGAGCACTTAGTCCAAAAGGGAACTGTATGTATTCATCATCAAAACGTGTTCCATGATGTATACCTATTTTCAAAAGTTACATGCATTACTTCGAACTATCTTTATATTAAAAACTAAAAAAGAGATAAGATTTGGGAGGTAGCCCGCTTCGCCGTTGCCATATTCATCCTTGGCTGTACAATATACTATGTGTTATAAGGGCGAAATCATAAACTTAAGCTTCTAAGCAAAGTCTTAATTTCAAATTAGTTCTATCACAACTTCTGATTATGAGCATCAGAACTTACTATACAAATATGTGTCACATATAAGTTAATTAACCACCCTCTTGTGGGAAAGGGTTCTGCATCAGAACTCGCTATTAGCATAACACCTACGGTAGCTAAACAAAAAATTAAATTCTAAGCCAAACAGAAATTGCTCCAATAGTGAATCAGCTGTCCTCGCTTGGTGCATGCCATGCAATGAGTGCATCACACCTAATCATGTCGGAACTAAGGAATTGTTTGAACTAAACTGTAAAAGTGTCAAGGTAATTATCTTTGTCTTCAGGTCATTGTAAATGCAGAAAGTATTTATACAGAATCGGAGCGACCAACTTCCGTGTCGTGTTCGGTTGTAGTTCGTAGTCGCCTCTCGGGTGTGACAAAACGCAACCCTCCATTCTAGTTCCACTATAGACTGTAGTCGCCCTTCGAGTGTGACACAGTGTAATTTTCCGTCGCGTGTTCGAGTGTAGTCACCTCTCGGGCGTAGAGCGACGCAATGGCGCGTAATGTATTAAAAACTGCGTATTTTAGTTTAAAGCTTATATATCCTCACAGACAGTATTTAACTGTTGATACCAAGCGAAGTTTGTGTGAGGCGTTGGTGCTGTCACATTTTAATTACTGTAGTTCTGTATATGGTCCATGTCTCACGACTGCTAATTCTGCACGCATTCAACGCGTGCAGAATTCCTGTTTGCGCCTGATATTTGGGATTAGGAGGTTCGAGCGCGTTTCGCACAGGTTGCGGGACGTTGGTTGGCTTGATATGTGTGCTCGTCGACTTTTGCGCGCTGTTACATTGTATCATAAAATTATTCTAAACAAGCAGCCTAAAAAATGTTTAGAAGAATTAGATTTCGTACAGATGTTCACACCTTGAACATTCGGTTTAAGGGTACGTTGACTCCTCCTGTCCATTCTACAACTTTGTTCGAACACTCATTTTCTTATAAGATTAGCAATGTCTATAATAAAATTCCTGAAGAATTTAAAACCTTGACTTTGTCTACATTTAAAAAACAAATGAAAATGTATCTGTTGAAATTTAATTACGTGTCGTGTCTGCGTGCCATCTGAAGCAATCTCTATATTCCTTTATTTAACACAATCACATTTCCACTGTTGCCCTCAGATAAGTAGAGTTATTTTTGTATATGTGCATCCAAACATATATTTACCTTGTGTTCATTGCAGAATTTAGATTTAAGTTTAGATTTAGGCAACTTGATCCATTTCTTTAATTTCACTTACTCCAGGGTTCAATAGAAGAACAATTCAACTATTTTAGTTGTAATTGAATTGAATCTTGTAATCCTCTTGTCTTGTTAATGTTAGGTACATATGTTTCATTTATACGCTGCTTTATATTGTTAGGAGAGTGGAATATATATGCATGTATAAATTTTTATGGAGACTTGTAGGGGCATTATGTGTTTCTGAATTTAAGTTTTATAATATGATTGCATTTCTTTTGAAATAGAGGACCAATCATTTTAAAATCAGGAAAAAAAACATTGCATGTTTTATTTTTATTAAAAGGTAATTAATTTTATAATATACATGTTATAGAAGTCACAATGCTTAACAAGTCATTGTCTTCTGGTGATATTGCAGACATTATATTTTTTACAAGGATATATTTAGATTGTTACACTACTAGTAATGTCAGTACGTTGTTTTATTTATGTACTTCAAGACGGTAAATAAATAAATAAATAAATATCCGTATTTCCCCTTTTCTCTCATCGAACTATAGTTAGTAGTCGCCCTTAGGGCGTGACATGACGTTTGTTTCACAATAGCTGACGTAGAATTTGCGCCCAGAATCAGGTATTTCGAGGTAAAATTACTTTTATACATGCTCCCTTGTATTTTTGAACGTCGAATAGTGCCGATTAATTATATTATGAATGTAAATACACCTATTTATAATATTGTAATTATATATAAATATTATGTACAAACTCATATTATAAACCGATAAGTTTTCGTTTATATCATACTGGTATATATTATATTTAATACACATTTTTCCGACAAATGAACTGAAAACTCCGTCAAACAGACCGATAATTGTATTGCCAACACTGCATATATGTTGTATATTCAATATTGAAAGTGATTTTGCTTATCTGTATTTACGTGTATGCATCTTTTTTTGGGTTCGTTATTTGAGGAATAAAAGCACAAAACCAACGATTTCGTACATCAAAGAAGAAAAGGGTCGTGTGCAATATAAATATATATAAATATTGAGTGAATAGTGGTAACAAAAGACACTTATGGGTGGTGTGCAAAGTTGTAGAAGCAGTTTATCTGTTAAGAAACGTACTGCCTGCAAAAGTAGCAGCTTTTTTTAAACTGCTAACCAAAAGTAGCAGAAGCAGTTTGTAGTTGCTAACGTAAAGAAGCAGTTTTATATTCACTACTAAATACAATCCATGCTTTTCATATTCATGTTATGCAGAAAAGGGCAATATTTCTATTCCTCCGTTTCCTTCTCGAGTATTCGAGTGTTGCAATGAACGCAAACTGTTTAATAGAATCGTTTCCTACTAGCTAATATGTAAACCTCTTACGATGCAAAAATAAACGATATTGCGATCCCTGCCATCTAAGAGAAACATGTTTGAAAAAAAAAATGAACGCAGAATCTTCCCTTTGTTTTCGCATGTGTACAAATGGAACTGCTTCTGTGCGAATTGAGACCCGGGTAACCCTGTTCGACCTAGCCTTGATTCTTATTTAAATCGTAACAACGCGGTCGCTCACGGAACGCCATTCCAGCGTGGGTATTCGCACCTTACGAATATCTGGATTCCCAAAGCTGCATGAACAGGACTCACGGAGCGGATGTGCGCTTTGGGAATTCGCGAAAGATGCGGTGAAGCGGAAATTTCACACCAATGCAAATACCTACCACGAGACGATTGTTCCGTTTCAATATTCTTGCAATTTGGCCTTTCCAAGTTATGGCGGAACTCACAGGTAGTAGCAGAAAGTTGGGAATACACAATACGTATGTAGAATAAGTGTTTATATGAACTGGAGCATGGCGAATTCAGCGCTTAGAGACATTCCATTCTATAAGTCGGCATGTCTGTCAGGAGTGAAATTACGGCAAAGTTGTTTCATTTAGATATTTAATAAGAATTTTCATTTTAGTGAGGGGTTTTGTCAGGGGTAGCGTTTCAATAGTTCGAGCATTATTAGCGATATTTCTTCGTTTAAATTTAATAAAACGATATAGTGGATTTTGTTGTTCAGGAACAATGGATTCTCCTGAGACCATGTTAAAATAAATTCGCAAAAATTCACTCTTCTGGAAAAGTCAATATCTTTATGTTGTTGAACCATGGAAAACAGGTATGGGCGGAACTTATGTTTGCGCAGTATTCTGTATATTGAGCACCTAGATCAAGTATGGGCAACCTTTGACATGTTGTGGGCCAAACTTTAGTGTGCAAGTACGTTCGCGGGCCGCGTTTAAAAGTAGTGCATTTTGAAGTAGTGTTTTAAAGTAGTGTTCATAATTTTTAGCGATAGATATCAGACATGAACTAATACGACAATGTTATTATAATGCAATTTATTAAAATAAGAAAATGAAATGAAAAAAATAGGTACAACATTATAATTAAATCGTGAAATTTGGAATTATTACAAACTACGAAAGTTAAATAGCGACAACGAAATCAATGAGACCCTTGAGCTTGAATTTGGGAAACTAATCCATCGATGTTTGGATGAATTCCACTGATACAAAGACGTAAAGAATTTTCCAAATTATCGTTAGTCAGCCTTGTACGTTGTTTTGATTTATTAACTTTCATCATTGAAAAAAGAACTGTTCGCATTTATAAGTACTGCCAAATGCACAAATCAATCTTCTTGCGAATTTTCTAAGCTCCGGAAAATGGTCTTCTTCGAGGTATTTTTTGTAGAAATCGCACAACGCCACGTCTTGAAATTTAGATTTTAGGAATAAATTTTCTTGAAGCTCGATCAACTCCATTTACAAGTGTATTGGAGCATTTTATACATTACTTTTTGTTGGAGTAGCTAATAAATTGAAACTGTCTTCCATGTTTTTAAAATCGCTAAATCTGTCGAAAATTGCTCCGACAGTAACTTGAGTTTTTCAGCATATTGAGCATAAGCAGTATTTTCATACGCGGAGAGCCTGGTGAAGTGGTAACTGTTACCAGACAGCAACGGTGCCTCCCACAAGCGGATTTTGTTTTGAAACGCTTTCAAATGGTCTGTAAGGTCGACCAGAAATGCTAAGTCACATATCCATTTTGGGTCACTCAATTCAGATAGTGGTTTATCTTTTATTTGCATAAAATCTCATTTCTAAGCTCGTAAAATCGTTTCAGCATTTTTCCTTTTTGCTTAACCATCTGACTTCACAATAATATGTTACGTCGTCATATTCGGCTGATATTTCATCGAAAAACGCTTTGAACTGACGATGGTTAAGCCCTCGGGAGCGAATAAAATTGATGGTTTTTACTACCACATTCATAACATTCTGGAGTCGAATGGACTTAGAACACAAGTTCTGTTGGTGGATAATGGAATTGTAAGAATTCGAAATTCCATCCTGTATATTGCAAGTATGTAAATTCATTTTCTTAATGCGTAGTTGATAAGTACCGTGGCTCCAGCAAAACAAGCGTTGCCTCACCACAGACAACAAGCGTTCTTTGTTTTAAGGCCCGCGTAATTAAAATAACATGGTAATACTTTGTATTTTAATCTATTACTTTGTCCAATGAATGTTATCTCCTACCTTGTTTATTGTATATTACAAGACACCGGTCGCCAATTCCCACGTTATGCTATCAGTAGGTCGTCTGAAAGTCAGAAAAATAACGCCTTCGGTCATACTTGCGCCCTTCTGTGAAGAGAGGACGAACTAGTTATCGGTGCAAAATGACGTCACAACTAGAGTTTATAAAAAACCCTTACATAGCGGGACTAGGGAATTAGTTCGCGATCCTTCAAACTAGCTTCAGGAAAGTCCGCGTTCTTCCTCGTCGAGTGTCTCTAAATCTTAAAAAATAAAACTTCTCATCTTAGTTTTTGCAATCAAAATACGCTTAAAATTCGAGAACAGGAAGCACAAGCTTTCCTCGAAAGGTGTTTTGATTTGTGATTAAATTCATGAAAATTACCCCCCTTTTAGTTTGCTTTGGCTTAAAAAGATTGTGTGTGTTGTGCAAAGTTTTGTGCCGAAAAATTTGGATTACGTGAAGAACTATTTTTCCCACATCGGCCGGTAAGATGTTTAAAAATTCTGCTTAAGACTAACCATTGCAAATACATAAAAATCGTGACTCGTTCGCTCTCTCTCTCCCTCTCTCCCTCAGTAAATTAGTATGATAAATTAATCATTAAGATAATTGTGTTTTGGTTTACTTTTTTGTTGTTGTTCACTTGATATCCCATTTAATTTTATATAATAATATAAAATCTTTAATAAATAAGTCGTTCTTTTATTTCGTCATTCTAAAAGAAGTTCAGTATGAACCCTTAGTGAAGTCCCGAGAGGAAGTCAGGCTAGTAAAGAGAAAGCCGACGAGAAGGGTAAGTCGACAATCTTTAGGCTGACTAACGGCCCTGCTCCGACTGACGGAGGAAAACACAGTTCGGAAACATCTTTGGCTAAAATTACTAAAACCATTCGCTACCGAACAAAAAGTTTGTTTCCTAGCAGTGGCTCGCCGGTCAAAAGAGTAGGTGTGGGTTATCTGTGAGACGGAGTTTGGCATTGTCTTATTTGAATTTGGGCTGGCCATCCCCGAAAGTCTCCAGATAGGAAAACCCGTTTCCGTTACATTGGTGGCAGCGGTGGGATGAGTTAAATTAGGTGGAATATGATATAATAGGAAAGTAATGATAATTGAAAGCCCTAAAGATTGTCGATGAGTTATAATTTTTGGAGATCTATCTTAATGTGTTTTGTCGTACTTGTTTTGTAAAAAAAAAGAAAAAAAAAAAGCGGTAAATCGTTTAAAACCATACTTTTTCGTATTTTAATTCGCGTTTCGTTTTAAGCGTAAGTCCTGTTCAGATTCGAAGAAAATCTCGGGTCATTTAAAAATAGAATTAATGCGCTGGGAGTTGAAGAATTTGCTAACCGCGCGAACTAAAGTTATCTTTCATTTTGTTTAGCTTGCATTTTCAATGTCTGTATAATAAAATTAATAAAGTAATTTTGCGCCCATGATATTGTATTCTAATTCATTTTGTTTTCTAGAGTAAAATTTTGCTAAGTAAACTTTGGCGTAATTAAAATTCTGTAAATGCAATCAGTAGTTTTGTTTTAACGTGAAGGTAATGTCAATTGAATAAAAATAGATTACAGCGGAGCGTAATAATAAATTTGCTGACAGGATTTTTCTCACGCGTCGCGCGTTGTGAAAGATAAAGCGGCACGCTTAACGTACGGCTAATAGTAAAAGTTGTATTATTTATATACAGCGAATGCGATTAATATTTTGTTTTTTTATTATTAAAGATCTCCTTGTTTACTAACTGCATGTGTGTATATGTTTATATTTTGGATTGTATTGTGTATTACAAGTAAGTGCCAAACGGGCACTTGTATAAAATATATCTGTGTAAAGTGAATCTTAAAGTGAAAGTTAGAATAGTGCATCGTACGTGTGACCTTGTGTTGAGTAGTAAGTAAATCTGTTGACTTGCAACTTCAAATAGAAGCTACAGGCTGTCCCAAAAATTAAATTTAAATTACTTGTGTTTATTTTGTATGCTCTTAAGGCAATTAATTTGTTTTTCAGTTGTTGAAATTTCGTTTTTGTTTTCTTGTTTAAACTTAAATAAGAGTCTAATTGTTTTTTTTTGTTTTGAAGATTAACTTAGGCAAATATTTTCCAAATTTAATTTTTTAATTATTGTTGTGTAAGAGTTTTTTTTCCGAAATTATTTTGTTTTTTTTTTGGGGAGTAGTTAATTTTTAATAATAAGTAAAGATGGCACAAAGTGATCAAGCTCCCCTTACTCAAACCCCAATTCAAGTTAATATTCCGCGAACGATAGGTCAAACCTTAGTTAATTTACCTCAGTTTTCTGGAAAATATAATGAGGATGTCACTTTGTTTTTTACGAAATTGGCACAACGTTCTAATATCGATAATTGGACAGAAGAAGAAACCCTAAACATTGCAAGATATCAACTATCGGGTGAAGCTTATCAATTTCTGGAATCGGATCCTAGATTATTATCGTCAACGATAACATACACTGAATTTAAAGAAATTTTGAAGAAACGATTTACGAAAAGATTTCTACCGGGTGAACCACAGTTAGAATTGAATAAATGTATCCAGAGACCAAAGGAATCAATCGATCAATATGTCACTCGAATTCGGAATGCCGGAAAGGCTTTGTTAGAAGAAAATTTGAGTTTTGTTGATTCGGTACAACAGGAACAGGTGGATGCCGTAAAAATTAGGCACGACCGGGATCTTATTGGACAGTTTAGAAGAGGACTTAACCCCGAAATATTAAAAATGATAATTCTAGAACTTGGAAGCCCGCCTGCCAAAACATTCGATGAAGTTGTTGAGTTAGCTAGACGAGCAGAAATAAGTAGCCAGATGTTATCCCAATATCAACGGATGAACGACATGTACTTTATAAAGCCAGATTCGGTGGACAAAGGATTCAAAAGGTCAGACCCATCACGTAGACGTACATCTGATAACATACGGGACACAGGTCAACGACAACAATATTTATCTGATAGTAGAGGCAACGACCTGAATAAATCGAGAGTTTGTTTACTACCCTCCTACGAATCATAGAAGGACGTTTGATAGAAGAGACACTAACGACAGGATTAATCTGCAACCGTCACGAAAGGACCTGCAAGTCACCTGCTTCAAATGTGGGCAACCTGGACATTTTGCAAAGGAGTGTTCATCCACTAGTGAAATTAAGTGTCATCAATGTGGACAGTTGGGTCATTATGCGAGAGGGTGCGCAAACCAAAGAAGAGTTCAAGCACCAGTTAAGACCGAAATAAGGAAGCCTCTATCTGTTAGTGCCAAAAATAAGTTAGAAATTCAAAAATCAGCCAAAGGAGAGAATTTAAACTCCCAAGGTCCTCTGCTCGCTCCCAGGAGCAGAGGACGAAATTAAACAAGAAGTGTAAGTGGACCGTGCCCCTAACCTGTGAAGAACGAGTTGAAGATGAAGAAGGCGATGCTGTTATACAAGCGCAAGTTAATGGCATGGAGGCTCAGCTGTTAGTGGATACTGGAGCCCTAGATTTCTATTATGAAAGAAAAATTCGTCAAGGAGATCAGAGCAAGGATCGGTCCAAGGACAGGACCGGCACTACGAGGAATTACTGGTGAAGAATTGCCGTGCTTAGGTGAAGTCTTAGTGAAACTTCGTTTAGGACAGCAAGAAATTCTTTTCCCCTTCGCAGTTTGCTCAGATTCGATAGCCATTAATATGGATGGGCTATTGGGACGTGATTTCTTACATAAATGTGGTGTGAAAATAAAGTTTCAAGCTGGGAAAGTGAATTTAGATTTAGGGGACGGGCAGTTATTTTTATTTAAAACAATAAGTCAACCAACGGAGTACAATAAAAGGGGAAGTGCCGTGAATCAAGAGAAACAGCAAGCAGCCCAAAAGTTAACGAAGAATAAAAAGGACGTGAAGAACTTAAGAGAAGCTGAACCGCGAATTAATTCAAAAGGAAGTGAAGTTATTGGTGTGAAGAGTGAAAAATCAGAAACAAGGGATGTTTTTGAAATTAACGAAGTGATTGGAGACGTGTTTGAATCTCCAGTGGATCACTGTTTAGTTCATTGTGTCGCCGAAGATTTTAAAATGGGGCGTGGAATAGCAGTACAATTTCGGAGACGATACAATCAAGTAGAAATGTTAAAGAAACAGCAGATAAGGACTGGTGATGTCGCTGTCTTGTCGAGACCCAAGGATGGGCGAAAATTTATTTACTATTTGGTAACCAAAGAAAGAAGTTGTCAAAAACCCACTCTGGACGCATTAAAGCAAGCGCTGGAAAAGCTGAAAACCCATTGTCTAAAGAACAGGGTTAAGAAACTTGCGATGCCAAAGATAGGATGTGGACTTGATCGACTTAATTGGACCAAAGTAAAGAGAATTATAGAAGAAGTTTTCAATGGGGCGAGGATTTCGGTTACAGTTTTTATGCTGGATACTACAGAATTTAAAAGCGAACAGAAACTAGAAGTTAACTCAGCATTAGTTAAGCGAGAAGTGAAGAAGTTACGCATTGAACAGAAAGGAAGAAGAGACGAAGAAGGTCGGACCAATAGAAATAAGAAATCGTCGGAACAAGAGCGAGCTAAGAAATTGAAGAAGGAGACGTCAAAGGAGGAAATAAAGTTACATTCGCCACTGCCAATGGTGAAGAGTAACGCGGAGAAAGTAGTTGGCAGCTACCCAATTCGCATCAAACAATCCATCAACATCCCTCCTAGATGCCAGTACGTGTGTGAAGTGGATCAGGGCTTGATTAACCCTGACCAAGTAGTTTTAGTGGAGCCGACGAGAATCTTAGTTCATGGAATTGCAGTAGCGAGATCTATTTCTAAGGCTAAACGAAAATTCCTATTTGCTTTATGAATGTTTCTGAAGAAACCATTCGACTGCCGAAGAATCTGGTTGTAGCATATGTGGAAAAGATTGAAGTACCACTTCGAGAAGAGAGAGTTAATGCGATTCATAAGAATATACCAAGGACAACGAAAGTTAATGAAAACTTCGAGCTGAGTCATCTTGATGGGACGAAAAAGAAGATGTTGTTACAACTGCTCCAGAAATATTCTAATGTTTTTATGAAGAGCGACAGTAAGTTAGGATGCACTCAGGGTGTGAGGCATCGAATTTTAACGGAGGACGTACGCCGATTACGAAGGCACCGTATAGAGTACCATTTAGCCAGCGAATGAGCTGAAAAACAAATTAAGAAATGCTAGAACAAAAGGTCATCAAGCCATCTAGTTCACCGTGGTCTGCTCCAGTTATTATGGTAAAGAAAGAAGGCGGCGGAAGGTGAAAATAAGATTAGAGTTTGCATTGATTACCGTGCGTTAAACTCTATCACCAAGCGTGATATTTTCCATTACCTAATCTTCAAGAGACTATCGACCAACTTGGAAACGCTAATACTTTTCTACGCTTGACTTGGCCAGTGGTTTTGGCAAGTAGAAGTCGACCCGCGTGATAGAGAAAAGACAGCGTTCTCAACCCCTGATGGACATTATGAATGTCTAAGGATGCCATTCGGGTTAGTAAATGCACCCAGCACATTTCAAAGGTTGATGTATTCCGTGCTGTCTGGAATGACAGGTGAACAATGTCTGGTTTACCTAGATGATATAATTGTCTTCAGTAGAACATTTGAGCAACACTTAGAGAGACTTGAAGAAGTGTTTAAAAGGTTAAACCAAGGAAATTTGAAGTTAAAGCCGTCCAAATGCAAGTTCGTCGCTAAAGAAGCAAAATATCTGGGCCATATTATTTCGGGAAGAGGAGTGAAGCCTGATCCCGAGAAGATTGAAGTTGTTAAAAATTATCCCCGACCAAGAACAGTGAAAGACATACGAGCTTTTCTAGGGCTCGTTGGATTTTATCGGAAGTTTATACCCGAGTTTTCCCGTAAGGCAATACCCCTGACCCGCCTTACTAAAAAAGAGGTTAAGTTAGAGTGGACGGAAGAGCAACAAGAAGCTTTCGACTACTTGAAGGAGAGGTTATGTACCCCACCAGTGTTGGTATACCCGGATTTCAACAAACCATTCATATTGTCAACGGACGCATCAGGAACAGCTGTTGGAGCTATACTCAGTCAAGAAGCTGGAGGAGAAGAAAAGCCCATAGCCTATGCTAGCAGACAGATGAATCGAGCTGAGAGGAACTATTCGGTGACAGAGCAAGAGTGTTTGGCTGTTGTTTGGGCCATAAAGCACTTCCGATGCTATCTTTATGGAAAGAAGTTCATCATCTATACTGATCATCGACCTTTAAAATGGCTCTTTTCTTTGAAGGATCCTACATCCCGTCTTGCTAGGTGGTCCTTACTATTGTCCGAATATGACTTCGAAATCCATCACAAACCGGGAAAGAAACATAACCATGCAGACGCCTTAAGTCGTTTACCTGTCGAAAAAGAGGAAGAAGCCGCACCTGATCACGAAATTATGGAGCTTAATTTACGATCCAGGAGAGAACCCCAACAAGCAATCAGGGAAGAAGTTGAAGAAATGCAGACATATAAAGTGCCAGGAGATGGAAGTTGTCTATTTTGGTCCGTTGCTCTTGCGTATCTACGTCCAGTGGTAAATAATAGCCTAGAATTCAAGAAAAGGTTTGAGAATTTATTTTGGAAAGCGGGCTGTTGGATATCATACCGAAGTTCAATTGGAAATACGAGCTATTAATGACTGTCGTCAAAGACTAACGTTCTCACATACGTTTACCGAATTAGTTCAAACCGTTTTACGTAATCGTGCAGTAGATTTATTAATTAAAGATGAAACTTTACTTAATTTAATCAATATTGAAGATTTTAAAGCCAGTCGAAATTTAAACTTTATTAATTCTGGAAAATTTTTGGAATTATTTAAAAATAAATTCCCTAGTAACTTTTAAAATTAACGAACGAAAATTGCAACCTAAAACTTTATGCAAAGCTAATATAATGCTATTAGAGCAAGAATTGGAAAAAGTTAAAAATCAAAATAAAGTAAAACAGTTTAAACTAGAAGCGTATGGTGCTTGTATGAAAGACCCACGAGCATGGGGAGGAGAGTACGAAATTAAAACTCTCACCGAATTATTATCTTGTGCTATCGTTGTGCATAGCGGGAAGTTGCAGCTACGTTATGGTGAAGGCGAAGAGACCTTGTATTTATTTAACCTACGAGGCAAACATTATGTTTATGGGCTTAAAGAAGCGAGCGATGGCAACAAGCAAGCGACTGAAGAAATTGACGAGGACCAAGGGCGGAGCCAAAATGCAGAAGAACAGCATTATGATGCGGCTGCTGGTCAAAATTTAAATGGAAGAACCACGAAGGCTCCACGACGAAGAATTAGGTACAGGCTGTCTCAAGATGCAGGAGAGCAAGAAGAAGTCCCATATGTCCCATATGTTGATCGAGAAGAACTTATGAAGAAACAAGCGGACGATCCCGAAATTCAAAATCTTAAGGAACAATTGAAGGAGGATCCTAGTGTTGGTTATTTCGAAGATGAAGAGGGAATCCTTTTCAAATCTGGATTTTCAAGAACAACCTGATCGAGTAGTGGTGCCGAAGAGTCTCGTTAAGAGGTTCATTCAGGATTATCACGATCCTCCATATGCTGGTCATCAAGGAGTCAGGAAGACGTTAAGTTTACTGCAGCAGCGAATGTATTGGAGCAACATGAAGCATGATGTTGAAGATTATGTGCGAAAATGTCATCCGTGTAATTCGAGGAAAACGTTTAACCATCGCCCAGTACCTCTGGAGTTATTTCAAGAAGTAAACTATCCATTCGAAGTAACCGCCATGGACATTGTTGGACCATTAACTGTGACGGATGATGGAAATCGATATATCCTTACTTTCCAAGATTATTTTACTAAATACCCAGAAGCTATCCCTTACCAAATCAAAAGACTGACACCGTTGCCGAGCGTTTGTCGAGAATATTATTACGAGGCATGGCGTACCAAAGAAATTATTAACTGATCAAGGTAAAAATTTGTTTCGGAATTAATGAAAGATGTTTGTAAACAATTAGGAATCGCAAAAATTCAAACTAGTCCCTATCATCCACAAAGTAATGGTATGATTGAACGAACTCACAGAGTCTTAAAAGATCTGTTGTCACATTACATCTCTAAATCACAGAGAGATTGGGATCATTGGTTACCCTTATCGATCCACAATACATTCATCTACCGGAGAGACACCTTACTTCCTGATACATGGTCGAGAAATGAATTTGCCGAATGACGACGTGTTTAAGCCAAAAAGACCGCGTTACGACTATGCAGAAAATTTCGCTTCGGAAATGGTTGCCCGCCTCGAAGATGTTTTCGGAAAAGTGAGACATAGGCTGAAACAAACAGCTGAACAACAACGGAAGGCCCGATATGATAAGAGGGCCCGCGGAGTAGTATTTATAGTTGGAGATTATGTCTATTTGAACGACCCTGTTGTTAAGAAAGGATTGGCAAGGAAATTAGCGAAGTTATGGAAGGGTCCTTATGAAGTTATCGAGGTACTAGGTCCGGTAACTTATAAAATAGTGAAAGTGGGCGGTAAAAAGGAAATGGTGGTCCATGTGAACCGACTAAAGCGATATCATGGGGACGTACCTACTCAGTATAGGCGTCACCGTAACAGCATCCTGCGGCACAAGAACCAGTTTCCTATGGAAGAACCGTCGTCCTTAGAGGAAGAAACGGAGGAAGAAACTGAAGAACAGTGGGTAGGCCCAAGCAGATTTCTCCACCAAGGAGAGGAACCAGACCCTGTAGTGAAGGAAGAACGAGTGGTAGAACGACCAGATAGTCGAAGCGGGCGCGGCATGTCTGAATCGTCTAAGAACGAGGATGAAGAGCATATGGTAGACGAAGGAAGTCAACTTGAGATGGTGCCGAAAGCTGACGAAAATGAAGAAGAGGATAGCGAAGCATCGCAGGGAAGCCTACAGGCGCTAAATAGCCCTGAAGTAGCTAGTACCCCCTGCGCTCCTTCGGAGCATACTCCCAATGTTCAACCTAGACTCCCTCACGACTCACCCAGTGAATGGAGACAACAGAGTAGAGCCGACCTTTCGGAAGATGACAATGACAGTATTCCTCATCGATCGCAAGAATTCTTGGATGCTACCGAGGATTACGAAACCGCCACTAGTGAAATGGGTGACGATTCAACTTATCAACCCGAAGAAGTAGGACTGGAGGAAGAATCTGTCGAGGACCTGAGCGAGTATCTATCAGATTTGTCCATTGATGAGCCTTCAAGAAGAAGTCACAGAAGAGAAACCCTGGTTCCGGAAGAAACCCCGAGACCCCAAACTAGAAGCGCAGGTCCAGCTCAAGAATACCCGTGGGTTTTACCAAGACGTTTGACTAGATTTGGTCAAAATCCCAGCTCGAGAGAAGCTGATTAAACTGCAGAATGCTTCCCAATCTTTTCTTTTTCTATTAATTAAGGAAAAGAAAATTTCACTCATCACTTTGGCCTGCGGCGAGGGCTTGACGAATACTCCCGACGTGGTCACTGCGTGTCGTAAAGGCGACTAAATGAACATGGAGGTGACGTCATGTGGCGTCGAAAACCTCATTCCAAATGAACATCGAGGTGGCATCAAAAGAGCCCAAAAACCTCATTACTTTGGCCTGCGGCGAGGGCTTGAAGAATACTCCCGACGTGGTCACTGCGTGTCGTAAAAGGCGACTAAATGTACAACCAGGTGGCGTCAGATGGCGCCGAAAACCTCAGTACCAGTGAAGATCGTTGGAACGATTATGGCGCTGGCCTGCGGCGAGGGCTTGACGAATACTCCCGACGTGGTAACTGCGTGTCGTAAGAGGCGACTAAATGTACAACGAGGTGACGTCGAAGGCGCCGAAAACCTCATTACCTTGGCCTGCGGAGAGGGCTTGACGAATACTCCCGACGTGGTCCCTGCGTGTCGTAAAAGGCGACTAAATGAACATGGAGGTGACGTTAGAAGACGCCGAAAACCTCATTACTTTGGCCTGCGGCGAGGGCTGGAAGAATACTCCCGACGTGGTCACTGCGTGTCGTAAAAGGCGACTAAATGAACATGGAGGTGACGTTAGAAGACGCCGAAAACCTCATTACTTAAAAATTCCTTGTGTTGAATCATTTTGGATCTTAGTTATCCTTTCATCGCCAACCTGTTTACCGGAGGCCTGTATACTCAAGAAGATATGGACTGACTTTACCGCCAGATGATCCTGCCTGTCGAGTGCCAAGCAGTTGAAGAAATCTTAGCCAGAGGGGCCATGGGCATGTCACCCGACATGCAAGGAACCAGTTTCGAAGGAGTAATTGGAGAAGAAACCATTAAAGGATGGGCCAAACAGCTATGGAGTAACTTGTTTGAATGGGTCACCACCTTAGGGTCAATCACCTCAGGAGTGATGGGTGTCTTCATTATTTTCAAGTGTGTCAAATTCCTGGCTGACACCCTCATCCATGGATTCCTCCTCTACGATATTTTTGGTTGGAGTTTTAAAATACTTGGAGCCCTATTGGACAGCGTAACCATGTTTTGTGTCCATGCTCATGCAAAAAGAGGCGTCCCTTCCGAGAGTCAACCCATGGTAAAGTCCGATCCAGTGGAGGATCCGACCGGTTCGACTACTACCCCAAGGTCTATGCTCACACAAATCTACCCTGGCCTGGAGATGTCAACAACACCAGCTCCTAACCAGGACGGTTCGAGATCGACGGCGAATCCAAATCGAGATTGGGCGATTCCTTAGCTACGCCAGTGAGGTGAAAGTTCGTTGTTATGTGTAGTGCAGCGCGTATTTGTGCGCGAGTGTATAGGACAGTTCGTTGTTTTATTGTTTTTTTTTAATTATGTTTGTATTGCGCAAATTTTTGTTTTAATTTCGCATGTTAGATTTTTAAGTAAATGATGTCTCTTGCAAGTGGTTTAATTATTTGTTTTTTTTTTTAAATTACTTGTTGAATTAATTCTGTTTTGTTTTTTTTTACCTTGCATGAGGCAACATTTTTGTTTTCTTTGTTTTTTATTATTAGTAGGTTTTCAGAAAAGAGTTACCTTTGTTAACTCTTTTCTTTTACTAAGGGAGAAGGGATGTAAGAATTCGAAATTCCATCCTGTATATTGCAAGTATGTAAATTCATTTTCTTAATGCGTAGTTGATAAGTACCGTGGCTCCAGCAAAACAAGCGTTGCCTCACCACAGACAACAAGCGTTCTTTGTTTTAAGGCCCGCGTAATTAAAATAACATGGTAATACTTTGTATTTTAATCTATTACTTTGTCCAATGAATGTTATCTCCTACCTTGTTTATTGTATATTACAAGACACCGGTCGCCAATTCCCACGTTATGCTATCAGTAGGTCGTCTGAAAGTCAGAAAAATAACGCCTTCGGTCATACTTGCGCCCTTCTGTGAAGAGAGGACGAACTAGTTATCGGTGCAAAATGACGTCACAACTAGAGTTTATAAAAAACCCTTACATAGCGGGACTAGGAATTAGTTCGCGATCCTTCAAACTAGCTTCAGGAATAAGCCCGCGTTCTTCCTCGTCGAGTGTCTCTAAATCTTAAAAATAAAACTTCTCATCTTAGTTTTTGCAATCAAAATACGCTTAAAATTCGAGAACAGGAAGCACAAGCTTTCCTCGAAAGGTGTTTTGATTTGTGATTAAATTCATGAAAATTACCCCCCTTTTAGTTTGCTTTGGCTTAAAAAGATTGTGTGTGTTGTGCAAAGTTTTGTGCCGAAAATTTGGATTACGTGAAGAACTATTTTTCCCACATCGGCCGGTAAGATGTTTAAAAATTCTGCTTAAGACTAACCATTGCAAATACATAAAAATCGTGACTCGTTCGCTCTCTCTCTCCCTCTCTCCCTCAGTAAATTAGTATGATAAATTATTCATTAAGATAATTGTGTTTTGGTTTACTTTTTGTTGTTGTTCACTTGATATCCCATTTAATTTTTATATAATAATATAAATCTTTAATAAATAAGTCGTTCTTTTATTTCGTCATTCTAAAAGAAGTTCAGTATGAACCCTTAGTGAAGTCCCGAGAGGAAGTCAGGCTAGTAAAGAGAAAGCCGACGAGAAGGGTAAGTCGACAATCTTTAGGCTGACTAACGGCCCTGCTCCGACTGACGGAGGAAAACACAGTTCGGAAACATCTTTGGCTAAAATTACTAAAACCATTCGCTACCGAACAAAAAGTTTGTTTCCTAGCAGTGCTCGCCGGTCAAAAGAGTAGGTGTGGGTTATCTGTGAGACGGAGTTTGCATTGTCTTATTTGAATTTGGCTGGCATCCCGAAAGTCTCCAGATAGGAAAACCCGTTTCCGTTACAGAATGAAGGACTATCAAATCATCTTTTTGCACATTTAATTCATACAAAATTCCGATGAAACCTTTACGTAAGCCGACCATATAAGGTGCACCATGTGTGCATATACCAACTAACATTGACCATGGCAAACCAAAACTTCTGAATACCTTTTCAACTTCATTAAAAATGTCCTCTCCTGTAGTGGTTCCTTTTAGCGGCAGTAAAGCAAGCAACTCCTCAATAACAGTGAACTCTTTATCAACACCTCGAATAAATATAGCCAGTTGAGCTGTGTCAGACAAATTGGTGCTCTCGTCTAATGCTATGGAAAATGATTCAAAACCAGCCATACGGTTAGTCAAAGTTGTTTTTATATCATTAGCCATCATTTCTATACGTCGGACAACAGTTCGTCTTGACAAACTAATTTTTTCAAATTCATTTTTCTTTTCAGGACACAAAACACTGCAAACCTTGTAATATACACTCCTTGATAAATTCTCCTTCGGCAAATGGTTTTAATGACTTTGCCAATTTTGAACTAACTATAAAACTAGCTTTCACAACATTATGAAGTTTGTTCTTTGTTTATGAAACATTTGCTGCTGTTTTTCCAAATTTGAGGTAAGCTTCTGGATTTTGTCTTTTCTTATTTGTCCTGTCAGTGAGTGCAGCATAGCACGCTTAGTTGAGTAATGCTTTTTTATATTAAATTCTTTCATCACTGAAATGGATTCATTACACAGCAAACAAATAGGCTTACCATTGTGCAAGATAAAAAAGAATTCTTTAGTCCATTTTTCTTGAAACTGGCGACCCTCTGCATCTACTTTTCGTTTCTTTCCACCAGACATCATTTTCGTTCACTTTTCGTTCGATAAACTTAATAACAAAATATAATTAGTAAGCACTCAAGATGCACACAAAGTTACAAAGCAAATTGACGGCACTAGCAGTTCGCTAGGATATCGCTTGTCGAAGTTATCACCTCGGTAGCTCAAATAGAACTGAACTAAAGTTCGGGCCATCCACCCGCTTATATAGTCAAAATGAAGGAATGATCTAGAATTGTCTAGTGTAGAACATTTGGGAAGCTATAATTTTTTGTTGCGCCGCCAGTGAGGCGGCAAAACATCAAGGCTTTGATGTTGCCGCTCACTCTTCTAGTGAGCTGCTCTTAATACATTGTTGGATACGCTGTGAAGTATCCCAAAATTTCCATGTTTGCATTATTAACAAAGGTTTATGTTTTTGAATTTTTGCCTTAACCGATCCGAAGTTTTTAAAATTCTGTATTATTTTTATTTTATATTATTATTTATTCGTTTAACTGTGTTTGGTGACGGCTTCTGCTTTTGAGGATACCGAGCAGCAAAGATATCATATGTTCTTGTTATCACTTTATTGCATTCTCCATAAATAATAAATAAATTTAAATAACCTTCATTCATATAATTTAAGCGTGCCGGCATTGTTTATAATTGAAAACTAAGTGACATTTCATCAGTGCTGGATTGTTTGCCGAATGGTGATGACCTACTTAGATATACCGAAGCAGGATGACATTTTAGAAAACTACATAAGCTACCTTCTTACACCATACGTACATATTTTACTAATTATCTTAAAAAGTATCCATTTTAAATGTATTTCAAAGAAAATGTTTTGACACTTTTCAATTCGAATGTTTTCGAAAAATTCATTCGGTTGCGAATGCTACCATATACGGTCAACAATTCTACAAATTTCCAATTTTCCAAGTTAAATACCTTTGCAGTTATAGAAATTTATTGCCCAACAGAGTACAGAGTAAACTCCAATGACAGGACAATGAAGTGAGTACAGATAGTATAAAAAATTGAAAAAGGTGTTCAAAGTACAAAAAAAAGATGCAAATACCTTTCAAAATATTTAAACTAGAGAGCGCTAGCAAAAGCAAAAAAAAAGAGATATGTCCAGTAACAGACGCAAAGAGAGAGTGAAAACCATTAAGCACGATCTATCGTAAAAAGAGCAGCACAATATAGACAACCCCAGCCAGTAATGTTGTCACAATACTTTTGTAATCGTGGTTACTCCCTGAACGGAGCTAACTATATCGAACGCCTGTTATCCAATGGGCAAAAACTATTACCAAAAAAAAATGATTTATTTAGCTTTGCAGGGAATCCCATTATAAAACCTTAAATAATATTTGAAATAGTTTATGTATTTTTTTTTTAGAATAAAATAAGAAAGCTTTTGCTGCATTAATATGTGGCAGAGTATGAAGATCTTCGCTTTCTACAAATAAAACGAAAGCTTCCCTACAACAGAACGCCATAGCCTATTGAGGAATGGAATAAATCCGCTGCTTATGGTAATCAGAAGGAAAAGTACCGAAGAAAAAAGGAAAGGTCCATAAAAGTACGGAAGAACACGGGACAGAGGATTTTTGCCGGAAAAGTTCTGCGAGATTATTACTTTGATCCGTTTCATTCTTATTTCCAGCGAGTATGTACTTGACTTGAAGTTGGCTGAGAAAGGGAAGCCGACTAATGGCAAATCGAAATTCAGTTAGTCTACAAAAACGGATTGCGTTAGAGAAGTATAGTGAAGAAGAATAAATCGCGGGAAGCTTTTTTCTAAAATACAAAGGATAATATAAAGCGACATAATAAGATGTTTGATTTCCCTCCATTTGATTTGGAAACATTTGCTGTATGAATGAGAAGTATTTTTAAGGGATTTACAAAAACGTTAAATGTAGATGTACTTAACTTGATGATGTATTTATCATAAGTAGAGGCCGGCTTATATGCAAAGAAAAACTGGAATATATGCCCATATATATGCATCGATTTTTGAGAAAATATGCATAAACCTGGGGCATATATGCAAAAAATATGCAAAATTTTTACATGAAATAAATAAGAGCAGAAATTTAAACATTAACTTTATTGTACAAAATTTTTTCACAACATATTTCTAAAACAATTTATAATTAATTGTTTTTCAAAATTGTGTAAAAGAAAGTTTTGTGTTCTATCAGAATACATACATATTTTTTAACTTTGCAATACATTCTAAACTAAAATTAAAGTCGAAATCGTTTACTGTTTCACCTTCCAAAATTTTCTTAACTTTCTTCAATTTCAAATACCCGCATTTTATCTATCACTTTTTAAATTTATCGTATATAGAATTACTTATTGTACCTTAATCTTCTTACATAGCATATCAAATTCGTCTACTATTTCGACTGATTCCGAGAAGCGACATCCCTTGCCGTTTCTAGTTTACGAATGGAACTTGAAAACAAGCTATAATTTGACTATAGAAAAGGTTTTGTAGCAATTCTGTTGATGTTACTATCTTTGGACAGTTTTCTAGAGCAATGCAGTCAGCAGGGATTTCAAGAATTATATTTTTATTCCTTCAAAATTATCGGCGAAAAAAATCAGCCATCTAACCATGTACTCCATCTCGTAATAATCGGTTCAGGAGGCACTTTCACACCGGAAGTCACTCCTTATAAATTGGATTCATAAAGGTGCTTTTAAAATACTTTTTTGAGATTGCTAATTAAATCATTAATCCAAGGGAATTGATTCTTAATGTCTTCGGCTACACGATTGAACCCATGAGTTAGCAGCTACCACTAACAAGTGGTATGAATAATGTTACTATAAAAAAAATTTTAATTTTGTTTTTAAATAAAGTTTCGTGAAGTTGATGCTACACTTTGACGTATAGATTGCTGCACACATGCGGATCGCTTTAGTTTTTCACATTTTCGAATATGTGACGGATTTTTTAGCGTGTTGATCAATCAGGTATTTTCTCTCAGAAGACCACCTACAACAACAATTGTCATTTTATATCAAAAGTTAAAGAATTTAAAAACAATTGTAAAGCTTTTAGTAAAATTAAATTTACCAGTTTACTGCAGGTTCGACAAAATATTTTGTCGCCATCCTTTACCAATTTTTTTTGTTCGCTATACTCATTGTATGTACGCACAGTATTTTAAAACGTAACACAATTACATGCTGTTTCGCTCAAAGATATTCAATGAATGAATGGTTTATTTGGGAATTAATAATAATAAAACGTATTTATCACATCCCTTCTGCTAGGCGAAATTAAACACGTGTAGTTCTTGGAAAAAGGTATTAGAGAAACCAATGTAAAAGATTTATCGTTCTGAGAATTGTCGGTTGTCGATCTACATTAGAATACTAGGAATTTTTACTAAATAGAAGGATAAGACAAGCTTAAATTATGCAATATATGCAACTTTTGTAAAAATACGCATAGAAATGCCTAAATATACAATATATGCAATCACTAATTAGCGCTAATTAACTTCAATTAGTGTAGTACGTTTACATATAGACTATAATTAAAGATATGCAAAAAATTAAATATATGCACTTTGCATATAATCCGGTCTCTAATCATAAGAATGCATTCGGTGTCAAATCAGGTTAGCTCAACAGGCAAACAGTTAATTGTAAGATATGAGTTTGTTTAGAGAATCTGTTTTTTAGAGTAAAAATCCACTAACACTGTGGAATTATTCTGTAATAATTGATTCCAAATATCTCAGAAAAGGAAATCGAACAATAATAACCTGGTTAAGTAATGCCTTCTTCACGTAATATACTTGAAATAATTCAAATTTATAAACATAAAAATGCAGTCAATGATAAAACCGATATACAATATTTCACAAAATTATATAATTTAATTTTATAACTAAATAAAATATTTGTAAAGAACTATTTAATTACAAATTTTAAAAACAAATAATCAAAACAACCTATTTTTAAAATGCAATCTTTAAATAAAACATAATAATATATTTAAAATCATAGTAAACACAACAATTTTGTCATTTATTAAACAAAAACTTTTTATTTACAATTTACAATTTCTACATTTATTTATATATCTACTTGAAAAAGCTTTTTAATAAAGCGAAACGTTGTCGTCGTATTCATTCATGTTTTAATATTAAAGACCTAAAAACCAAGAAAAAGGAAATCAAATGTAATGCCTTCTGTGATGTATATTGGATAATTCAATTGTTTTTATTTTGTTGGCAACTTGGATTTATACGTTTCTTTAATTTAACTTTATACTTTCATAAATATTACCTTATTTACCTAATAATAGCCACACGTGTTTAAAAACATTCAAGATATATTTAAAGAAAGATGGATGTATGTTTAATAAAAATTACGGGCTAAGAAAAAAATCATCGATCATTTCTAAAACAATGAATAGAGCAATTGTGCTCTATAATAATATATTTACAAACCAAAAAAGTGGCGCTACGTCGGGGCTCATTATTTCATACAGGGGATTACTATATCAGTATCAGCAATGAAAAGAGAATAGCACTAAAAACGAACTAGAATTTGTGTCTACTAGACGTTATCAGCATCCCTGCGAGTGCAAAATTCCCGTAGCTATCGCATCTCAATCACTAACCCCGATCACATACTAAGGGATTGAGAGCTTAGATGTATGCTCCCTAGGAGCTATAGACTAGATTAGATTAGATTAGGATTGGGGTGGCCCACAAATCTGTTTCATCGTGACCTTCTCAGATGTATTTTAATCCTCTTCCTTCCTCCTGCACTCTCTAATTAGGCCTATCATCTTTGAGATCGGCTTTCTTATTAGCTGTGGGGTTCTCCACGTCCATTACCAGAAACCTTGTCTTTGCTAGGTCGTCGTATTTGTACAGCGCGTGAACTGGTGTTTTCTCCTCCTCGTGGCAGAATCTGCAAGTAGCGTTATCTACTAGGACTATGTTATACACATGCCTATTTAATTTACAGTTACCAAGTCAGCAGATCCACTATCATTTTGGTAGTTTTCCAATCTTTACTCAGAAGATCCTCAGTAACTTCAAGCTTCCGTTCTTTTAAAAACTCTTTTGCCTGTCTCTGTTCTGGTGACTCTTGTCACCACTCTCTGGATTCACTGTGCATTCTTTCGTCGATGAATGTTTTGATTTGCGATTTGGGTAATGCCAAAGGAAACGCCGGCTGCAACGAATAACCATTACGAGCTTCCCTGGTTTCCTTCATGCCCGAGTGGGTGGAAACCCCTAGAGGCCATAAGGCTAGCTTCTTACCCTATAAACGATGGCAGTGTAGGCCAGTAATGGGGTTATTGATCTAGCTCGCAGAAATCATGTATTGTCTATCTCATTAGGTGGCTGTTGATTCCTTGGTGGGTGCTCAGGGATAAAGCGTTATATGTGTTAATGGTGAAAATAGCAGTTTGCAACCGCAGGGGCGCTGGTAAGCAGGAACTCGAGTTCATTTCTAGTAAAAGGTAATCCTTAACGAGATGGAACACTACAATACTAACAGGTGAAACCGTCTGGTCAGCAAATACATATACATTTCCAATTTTTACGCTATTTTCTGAGTTTTTAATTACTGGCTATTATTGGATCACGCTACAGCCTGATGAATACAATCACTAACTGTCGAAACTAGTAGCTAAAGTCATTCTATAGTATATCAATAAACAGAAATTATGAAATATTATTTTTATTTTATTTATTACATACTCACCTAATTATGGACAATCAAACATTAGTTGTAATTATATATACAATTACGAAAGAAGATATATAAAATAATTTTTCTTTTAATATGTTTATTTATTTTGTTGATTTAATAAATTTGTTCTTATAAACTTTAAAGATCTTTGGCTCATTTTGTTGAATCTTGAACGGTTTAGCACTCTATTTAATTGTTTCATATAATCGTATTCTCCAGTTTTATGGAGTTTTTGCGATCAGTCCTTTAATTTAGTATTATGTTCACATTTTGTGAAATTAATTTTACTACACAAATTCTATGAATGTGTCTAAATATACATCTTTTATGCATATACTTTATTATACGTAATGACTTATAGATTTCCGCCAAAGGAAAGGACATTTATTTCAAGGTATCTCTATTATTCTTTTTTTTTTGTTTAATAAATTCATCATTGTCAGTTGGTTCTTGGTTTTCTAAGATATGCCTTGCATATTCACACGTTTTCTACAGTTACTCAGCCTTTTTGAGCAAACAACCGCACACATACTTTATGACATACTGTTCATATTGCTTCAAAGAAGTTGACAATTTAGAAATTATTATAAATATGTATTTAACAAATTAGTAAAATTGTTTGCGGAGTCACTAATTTCTTTTAAAGATTTACTAGAAACGGATCGAAATAAGGTGAATAATAAAAGAAGTAAATATTTTTTAATAATTGATAATAATAATAATAACTCAGCACTACAGGCCTTGAAGGCCCTTGGCTAGAGTGCCGGAACACACCGAGCCACTGAGAAGTGTTGTCCGAATGGTGACCCAACCAACAACCGGTACCGCATATTGCTGCTTGACTTTCAAGATTGGCAATGATTCTCAGCCGTACTGCCGGCTTTTAATAATCAATGAAGGACTTAATAAGTGAGTTGTAAATCTGTTGAATGTAAGAAATATATCGGACTCTTTACCTTTACAATTGGTTTCAAAGGAGTAGCCTGAAGTGAATCCCTTTACCGGAAGGCATTTTTAAAATTGCTTAAAAGCAGAACATGTTGAGTTTGAATAGAGTGCACCTGCCGAAAATTTACCGAATTCTACCGAAAAGAGTTTCCAGGCGATCTTATTAAAAGATCTGCTTACCAGCGATGTAAAACCAATACTTTTCATGTCTATACAAATTATTGAAATTCTCTTTGCATTTGCCAAAACATTAGATATTCTGACAAATCATTCACTACATTTATAAGAGGTTTCATTGTATTTTTCTTATCATATTCTCCATTTATACTATCAAACAGATTAAACTCCAAAAAGTTTGCAGCACCTCAGCATTCTTTTTCATTATCAAAGGACTTTCGCCAATTGGCACTTGTATACCTGAAATAAGTGATTGTTTGGTCAAATAAAAATCAAACAAAGGGCAATTTTCATTTTATAACATATCTGAAAATGCCATAAGATTTGAAGAAGTAGCCAGCCACAGTCCTATTGATTACCTAGATGCAATATTTGGAAGTGCCTCTTGTTTATTAATAAATGGTGTGTCATTGGACTTCATTTCACTATGCACAATGAAAAATGCATAAACCTGCCAATTTTTCATAGTGGCTGTCGATCTCTTTTAGGCCAACAGGTTCTGCATGCGCATTTTAAACAATTCACCTATGAAAATGGAAATGAAAATTTTGCTCGCATATTGTTGCGCACGATTTTCTCGTTTAGTAAGCAATATAGGTGTAATAAATACATTATGAGTGCTATTTTCCTTTTGCTGATACGGTGATTGTTACAATAGGGCGCTCGCTAACGGAGCTAATAAGGGCGCAACATTTGATTTTCATGGTTTTTAGTTAAATGTGCTACCATTAAAGTGTTATAAATGTCAAATTGACATAGCCCAATTATCAAAAATGCAGCGTTAAGTGAATGAACAGCAATCTTTAATTATGAAAATTTGCCTTGAATACTTGAAATTTCAGGATTGCATTGATTACAACATAGGTAATATTTTCGTTTTATGAGCGACCTGTTACAGAGGTGTCCCACTGGAGTGGATCATTAGAATTTTTCAAACTTCTAGTAGGAATTTGACTTTGATGCTTGCAGAGTAGGCATGGCCAACTCTGAACTATATAAAGAAAATATTTTCAGCCTTATAGCACTTATTTTCTTATTTTAAATGGAATGGTGCAATTTTTATGAGTCCTGTGTATTGCTCGCATCATTTGTGATGAGTTTGTGTTAATGTTCCTATTCCTAAACCTAATAGTTTTTGAGATGTTTGCAATTTTGTCCAGAATTTTGACGTTCGCAGTCTTCCAATAAAATTAAATATCTCATAGGCTCATTCTGCTGATGTGGATGCAAATAAACGTTCATGGGTATTAACTGCGTCAGCGGTAATTGCAATACCATATACAGGGTGTTGTCTCATCTCTCAACTCATGTCCAATATGGACATCTTTATAGTAAAAAAAAACTTTTTTTCTTCAAACGGAACGTGTATTTTTCAGTGTAGCATTGAACGCAGCGCAAGAATCTACATCCTACTTTACATGACTACCGATAAATTTACAATGCGTTTACTTTAATATAATATAATTTAATAACTGCAAATAATTTAAAACGATTTTGAAAGCATATGCTGTCGTATAACATTAACAAAATAAACATGGCTAATTAAGGTGTATGTTGCGCGCAATGAAATAATTCTTACTAGTAAGGAAACCAGTCACGATAAATACCTCAATTATTATTATAAATGAATGCAAGAAGAGATGACGCATCATTTTGAAACATGCTACGCAGAGTGTTCTGGATAACTTGCTTAACGGTAGGAACTTTGGCATATTTCTGACCGTTTTATAAAATAAGTGTCAATATTTCAAAAGCTATCAGAAATAGGTACCATAAACCTCAATACTAATCGATGTGGAATCTTGCGTTGCATTCAATGCAGCACTGAAAAATATCACATTCTATTTGAAAAAAGAAAAAAAATTGAGATAGATATCTATATTGGACATGAGTTTCTGCAATATCCTGTATAGGATATTCTATACTGGATATTGCAGTTACTGCTGTCGCAGTCAATACCTATTACCGTGTACTCGCATCCACATCAGTAGAATATCTTAATGTCCAATAGCATATGAGATATTTAATTTTATTGGAAAGAGTGCAAACGTCAAAATTTTGACAAAATTAGAAATATCTCAAAAACTATTAGCTTTAGCAGGAACACTAATATAAACTCATCACAAATGATGTGAGCAATACACTGGACTCATAAATATTGCATTTAATTCCATTTAAAATAAGAAAGTTGATATCAACACTCTATATACTAAAAGTGCTACAAGGTAAAAATTTGACGGAGTGAAATAGGGAGTCTCCGTTTTGGAAATATTTTGTTCCAAAAAGGAGTTGCCATAGCTGAAAACAGAAAGTATTTCCTCGGTTTTATACAAAATCTCAACTAAAACGGAGAGATTGAATTTACTCCGCTTTCTAACACGATTTTCAAGGAAGAAATAATCTCCGTTTTCTCTCCGCATCTACACTACCGTATTTAAGTCCTAAATGTTAACAAATATCCCTAACATTGCATTATATTTTCTCCTTCACGGAGGTGATAATTAGTTTACTTAACAGATGTTTCTATTTCTAATACCTCAACACCAAAAAGGGAAAGGATACCTCCGATATGGGGGAAACAACATCCATTATTCATTTTAATAACAGCAGTAAGAGTTAAAATTTCGGAAACTTTTACATTTATTACAAAATAGTAAAACTGCGTAAGAGAGGCAAATTGGTCCTTAACGGATTAGGTTGCCTCGGTTAAAGATGTGTTTTCTCCTATGGAAAGCAAAATTATCTCTATTCTATCCGTTTAGTAGCAAAACATTTAACTCCGAAATGGAGGCTCCTTGAACGGATGGTCGCGAGGGAACACCGGAAAAGAGTTAAAACGGTGTTAGATTCAACTCCGTATTTTTATCTGTGTATAAGGCTGAAAATATTTTCTTTAAATAGGTCATAATCGGCCATGACTACTCTGGAAGTTTCAAAGTCAAATTCTTACTAGAAGTTCGAAAAATTCTAATGACCCAGTTCGGTGAGACACTTGTTATAAGCATAAGGTGTTTAATCTTAATATACTGTGCTCTCTAAGTTTGGAATTAGAATATATTTTTTTATTTAAAATGATGTCATAGTAATTGTCCTTTTTCTATACCAAACAATTTTACGTCAATTAGATGTAGGGAAAATACATCTTCTTACATTTTCGCAATTATATAGTTTTACTTGCTGCTTCTTTCGTTTATCCTTTGTTCTACCATGCTTGTTTGATATCCTTTGTAGAAACACCGCTATTCCAATTGCTTCTCGTTTACTTCCTACAAGAAAGGTGTCTACTTTTATTCAAAGAAAATATGTTTTTAAAACGTCGCTTTTTGATTTAAAGGATCTTTCATCATCTTGTCATCAGCATACCTCTGTGATTCCTGCATAGCTTTGCATGCAATTATTATTATTACCCTCCTGGGTACATTTCCCTTATTCATTCAATTATAATTGTATTGTTAGCGGATGTAGGCGTAACAGCTGTCAAAGTTTGTAATGTTATTTTTCCGCCCCTCAACTTCGCAGCTCTTTAATTGTCGTTATATTTTTCACGAACGGTACAAAAAAAAACTTTACGATCCAATTATGGCGTCGCACGCAAAAATGTAGTTCTGCCAGTTCCCGTATTGTCACAGCGTTACCCCCATCGGCTCGTTAAAGCAAAAAGTTGAAAATTAAAACAAGTAAATCAGGGCCGTTCGCGTCGCCCGGTCGAGTTACACGTAATATAATCACACAAATGAAAATTCGTAGTCGTAATGCGGTTAATTAAAAAAAATAGACAGCTCTATTACCGGCGGCGGGCCGTGTAGATATAAATTTAATAATAATTAGTCGGGGCCCGTTATAATAAAGTTGATATATGGAGCTGGGATCGCCCTAGATGGCGCTTAATCCGGTTAGCCGGACTTCTACATATTGTGGCTGAATTACGACTGGTGAGATTCGACGAAGCTAATAGTTGATTTTATCTCCTTTTATTGTATACATATATTTACATTTAATTTTATTACGTTGTTTCCTTTTTTTTGCAGTTTATACGAAACAACAAGCTGAAAAAACGGGAGAACTTATTCAATTAGGAATTTGGGAAAAAATAGAATTTCATGAGCGACGTGTAAATACTTATCAAAATAACATTTATTTTTCATTTGATAATGAAGGCACAGCCGCAATTTAACTATATACAATGCAAAAACTAACAAACAATTATAATAAGTATCTTACTACACTTAGGTGAAAAAAAATCAATTATAGTGTTGGTGATAAACTTATTTGCTGGCCAAATACCTTGCAATGTGAATCTCGGTATAAATATATTGTAGTAGTTTAGTGCATTTTATTGAATTGTACACTGAGAAAAATGGGTTAATTAAAGTGTTTACTTGATAAAAAATCATTTACAATAGACAAAGTTTTACTTGCAACTGTTCTCCTCAATTAATACATGCAACTAAGCGCAGTTTCCTGAATGCAAGTTCTTACGGTAAATGCTGCTCTTATTATGGGTTATTATACAGCGTACCTGACAAATTCTTCTGTAATAATCGTAATCAAACTGTTGATATGTGGTAAATAACGTATTACTTGTGACTATTGGTACTGTATCTAACTAGAGCATATACTTAATGCAAGAACAATAATACTAATTGCTTTTTCGTAAATAAGTAGGAACTTGCCACAACTATGATTATTTGAGTTTTGCTGCACCACGTGTGTTTTCGGGGAACCTTGGTAGTTCTACCGTGTTTTACGCATAACTAGTGTTGAATCACGTACACGCAATGGACGGATAAATCTCCCGTGCTTAATAAAGGTGTTTGCTTATTAATACTCGATAATACCTGTGTTAGAAGTTAGAAATAGAAGAATTGCTTTCATATTGGGGCTTTAACTCCACCACTTAAATGAATTTTACAGAGGTAACATACATAGATCATCTTTTGATATGCACCCTTCATAATCATAAACAATATATTAGAATGTATTAAACATTTAAGAGTATCGGCAAGTTGTATAAGGATTCCATTCAATCAGTTGGCATAATTGTTATCCTTCTAAAGCTTGTTTTGAAATGTCTGGTGAGATTATTCGGTTATTTACTTGTTCTTGGTTGTTATTACGTAGCTTAAACATTATATTACATTCATATCAGGTGGTCACTGTGTTTGTCCTATACAAAATAAAACTATTACTAATAATACTGTTTTTTTTTTCTTAAGTAATAAGTATTATGTACCATCTTTAGCAAATTAAATGCGAATTTAAGCTCCCACAAATCTTCGATTATTAATGCAATGGAAGCTACAGCACACTGAATAGTAATTAAAAATTATTTGCAAACAATTTTGAATTACAGATTGGTCGCTACGCAGTATTTATAGTTGGGGTTGCATAAATAATCGAAGATTTATGGAGCTTTTTTTGTACTTTATCAGTTATTCCCACAGAGTACACAGTAAGCTATTTAATAAATATTTACTAAACCTCCTCGTTTCGTGCACTAACCATCATTGTACAATAAATTTAAAGTAAGTATGTTGCATATTTGTAGCAAACCATTACCTTTTATATATCAGATATTTAGTGAACGTGCATTAATGATACTGCTTCCTTATCACACGTAATTCAAATAGCTTGTATTAATTATGAAGGCGTGATAGCCATTATAGAATAGTTCCTCATAGCAGTATATATACTTGACATGGGCAAATCTTTTACTTACCGCAACTGCATATATTCTTTGGCTTAACTACTTTCAATTCAATTATCATCAGTAACTCCATAAGGTACCGGTATGAAACAGACCGTAAGTAACTTAGATTGCTTCTTGTTAGTATCAGTGTTTCGGATCTCTTTTTTACTAGTGCTAAGTAATTTGTGCTTTTGTCTCCTATTCAGCTGAACTTTTTACTTATGATAATTATATTTTTATTTATGATTATTAAATATTTTTCTCAGTGTACTGTTTCTAACTGTACTTTTATCTATTCTATAAAAAAAAAAAAAAAAAGGGTATAAAATGGCGCAATAAACAGCCAGATGGTCTTCAGGCGGTGTAGAAGACCTCTGCGTTTGACAAGTCCTTCAAGGGCATCTTCCTTCAGAATATTCCCCTCAGGAAGTAAAAATAATCAGTAGAAAGATATCTACACATCGAAATCAAATATTAGAATGTGAATCTTAAATATTTATAGCAGATTTTGACAGATGAAGGTTTGGATCGATTTCAGTTCGAAAGAACCTATTTTTTTCAAGTGTTGATACTTACTTTGCTTAAATTTAGTTCAATAAGACTTTAATATGTACTTGTAATGCAATTTCATTGATATGTCAACATTGGAAGATGGGAAAAATTGCTGGGATTCGGTTTTGTACAAAATTAACGTATATGCAGGGTTGCATACTCACTGTACACTTAATATTCTTAAATTGTAAATTAAATGTAATATATATTGTAATTTATCAAACAAAGAATTTCTAAATAGGACATCAGATAAACTTATCTATAAACATAAAATAAAATCCGATCCACTTTACTTAAAAGGAAATAAAAATAACATATATAGAAAATTCACATACAACAATCTATCTACATCAATAAACAATCTTTTCAAACCATTCAGTATACAACTAGCTTATAAGTCATCTTACAGTCTACAAAATATACTTTGCATACACACAGAAAATAAAGAAAAATTGCAACGAAACGGAGTTTACAGAATAAAAGAACACAGAAAACAAAACAATTGAAATTTTTACCATTTAGTAGAATATGGGCATAAAAGCATTGGTGATGATGAACATTACCTTACTTCATAACTGTGATAAAGGTCAAAAACTTAACCAAGTAGAAATACATAAGAGAATACCAAACACATATCTTCTAAATGAACAAATAGATTATAACATTAAACCGATCTTCACGTACTTGGAATTGACAACCAGTTTAACACAGCATTGACATTTCCGTATTTAGACAACCTGAATGACATTTAGACACATTTACACAAAGCACACACATATTTTTTACATATAATATATGTTTTAAACAATCTTTCGCAGTTCGATTTACACATATAATATTTATACGTTTCATATATGTATTAAAATTAGTTAATTTGGTGTCCACCTATAATTTCAAAATTTAAAACTATTATTTTGCCCTGTAGTTTTTATTATATAAATATTCTTATCTACACAATATGGTTAACATATTTGGTGTATTTATTGATTGACAAAAATCCTATTGACGTGTAAGTAAACCTTTTAATACATAATATTTTTTTTTTAATTTCACCTAGTATTGTAACTTAGACTACATTATATTACCAGGTATAGTTTTCATCATCTGTTTTATATTAGATTTTAATATAATTCAATCCATAATTATTTATATCAATTCATTAATATATATCGCATTTCTAGTGATCTGAAGATGGTCGTTGCGAGCCAAAACTAGTAATCATATATTAAAATATTTATGAACGAAAGAACGAGTTTTTTTTTTACTCTTTTCACCCTTAGTTTAAACATTTGCATAGCTCCATTTGATTACATGGCCAGTCTCGTATGTTAAATATTCAATACTTCCCTTATATTAGTGTAGTTAATGGACTTTTCGAGGCAGTTGCACTCTTGCGAAGACAATCGTAGTCTCTGTCTGTTAGAAAGTTCAACTGCTGGGTAATTTTTCTCCAACAACAATCTTCCCGTTCCTCGCCCAATTTCCGTAATTTGAAGTAATTGAGTGAAGTAATGTTGGCTAAGAAAATTTTGTAATTGAGACCCCCATTCGATGTCCTATTCCAAACCTGACGAGTGCTACATGCCGTTATTTCTCTCCAAAGTTATTCTACGCCCATATGAACTTAAAAATAAAAGTGTTGTTTGAATTTTTATCAAATTTTCAATATACTTATGAGAAATTTTATTTCGATAATGTTGGCTAAGAAAATTTTGTAATTGAGACCCCCATTCGATGTCCTATTCCAAACCTGACGAGTGCTACATGCCGTTATTTCCCTCCAAAGTTATTCTACGCCCATATGAACTTAAAAATAAAAGTGTTGTTTGAATTTTTATCAAATTTTCAATATACTTATGAGAAATTTTATTTCGATAATGTTGGCTAAGAAAATTTTGTGTACAACGGCCAACCATTTTATGAATACTGGTAGAAAAATATGTATTAGGTGGTAGTTTGAATTTTAGTGTTTGGTATGTATTCTCACGACATCACATGACATTGACATTGGTACAAATCCTAATATCCAGTAATTTTCTAATTTTTACTATAAAATGTTGCATATGCTAATATCTACCCGTCGCTCAAGCATAAAATTACTTGGGTACGAATTTTAGAAGGGCGCGGGAATTTTGAAGTTTAAAACTTGAAGTATTTATAATTCTATAATTAAATTAAATTGTAAAACTTGGAATTACTGTAAAAAAAAACGTAATTGTTATTAATTAAGCGAACTCATGTTACTTACGTGAAATAAATATTTTCTTATTTACGTTGTTTTACACTGCTAACTATTTTGATCTACGTATAAAATAAAATCTCATTTGTTGTCACTTAAATGTATTCTTTATCTTACAAAGTCGATCAACAACATTGATATTTGAGTTATAATAGTCTCATGCATACAATTTCACTTGAATTAACCATTTCAACATTGAATATTCGACCAAAGGACACTGGACAACAAAACTTCATAGCATCCCTGGTTATACTAAGGTTTAAGGGGCGTAATTGCCTATTCGTAATTTTTTTAATGCCGGAGTGTTTTCTAGGCTGTTGTAGTCAGAAATTCTCTCACCGCATGCCATCTGGCATTAGAGAGGGTATGCTTGTGGTGGAAGATAAGAAGAAAAAAATAATAAAGATATAACTACTCATTGGTCAGTAAGAGGGGAGATCACTAGTGCACATGATCTGGAGTGGTAAACTTTACATATCTTGGACATATACGGTATTTAATAGCCATCTAGTGGATTGGGATTGTATTGTGTCTATCATTAAGGATATAGAGGAAGGTATCTGTAAAGAAAAGGCAGATTTAATTAGAAAGTTATCTATATTTAAAAAAAAAAAACATTAGCCGGGCAAATTTATTATAGAAATCGCAATAATATGTATACACCATATCGACAAGTTCAGAGTTTTAGAAGTACATCCTAAAATGAAATGAAATAAGTACATAATTAATCGAATTATGTGCACCTGAGTGTAGTTGTATGAAATATAAGTTTAACAATCACCACTTTACACAAAGTGAAAGGTTCTGAAATCATAGAAACAATTATAGTTTTTTTCCATAATTCCAAAAAAGAAAAACCTGAATAGGATAAGAGTATTTAAAAATAAAAAATTAAGTTACGGTGCAGTGCAATTTTTAATTGATTGTTTGAGTGAAGAACGTCAACACATTTAATAAATGTAACCAATTAAAACCACAAATACACTTTAAAATGCTTTTGCAGTTCTAGATGAGTTTTGAACCGCATCTAGCACATCTGGATTCGGCCTGTAAATTTGTTGTTTGTTGTACGAAGTTACAATATTATTCAACTCTTGGATTGTCAAGAAATGTTCGCACGTCTGCGCTGTGGGTTTCCGCCTGTGTGAGTGTGACTTAGTAGCGTTCCCATTCCTCCATGTTTAGAAGCCGGTTGCAATGAGGGTCTCTCACCAAAGATCTAATACACGTTATGTTTGACAGCAACCATGCCAAAAGTGGCTACTTCCAACTACTTATTCGTGATATATGGATGAACACTTATGTATCAAAGCTGCCTGCTTTAATAGGTACATTTTTGTATACATCTATTATCCATTTTGGCGAGCTTACTTATATGTAATCCAATATAAACCTCATGCATTTGGCCTCATAATGTTCTCAGTTTATAGATTTTGGACAGAAAATACGTCCAGAAATAACACGAAGAACATTATTACTGTGAGAGGCTTTAGCTATCATGCAGGACATAACACATAAATCATACCGAACATAGTATTAAAATATAAAATCTTGAATAAATGAAAAATGTAACTTCACCGATAGAATTAGGCACGTGCAAGAGGAAGACTTTAACTGAAGGAACCAAATCAATTGTAAAACACATGGCGATTGATTAAAATAAGATGCAAAAATAGCACTTGTTTTAGCTAACAAACGGCAGCACTTAAAAAAAAAAGATGAACAAGCATGACGCATCAATTTTTTACCAATAAATCAAATTACAACGCTAAGATGGAGCTTCAACAGAGCGAACGCGCTCATCAAACCCAACATGCGGATTTTACCATCCGAAACTACGAGAAATCATTCCTTGTTATTGACAACAGAGAGCCGCTTCGATTTCCACTTCCTGCATGTTCCTCCTTTAATTAATCTGGTATCCAAACCGTATCGCCGGCTATTTTTTCCCGCACTGGAGAGCTTCGAAGCTCGAGAAGGACTATGGGAGATTTATTTACATCCGAGTCTACCATCGATCGTGATTTAATAAACTGCGCTCCTAAATTCGCCCCGCCTTTTTTTTTTGTTCCTTCCTCTATCCCACGGCATAAATCTGCGGCTGGCGCTAAGCCTACTGAGATTAACGTTTCCGATAGAATGTCGATAAATTTACAAGCTTCATCTTCGCGATCAGCGAATATGCGCCCTCGCACGTTTTTGCGCTTTGATCCCGCGATGGAGTGGAGAGAAAAGGAAGAGCACCATGCTCGACTGGTCAAAGGAAATACCGGTATTGAAACTCCCTTGTGGCGGAATAAAAGAAGGAAACGAAAACAAAGGAATAAAATGGCGTTATAGATATACATTTTATTGGACACTAATGGTACCATTAATATTATTACTGTATTTTCCTTTTGGTTTTCTTCTTTGGCCCAAATGTATTTCACTAATTCTCGAAACTTTTTCACGTTATTGCAAATAATTTTCTTCTTTTTTTTAATTTATAAATCAAAAAACAAAAAATGTTGGATACACTATTTTATTAGAAAAAAAATTAAACAATTTACTAACTATAGGTACTTCAATTTGCAATGATATAATAATAGTAATAATAATAATTAAATAAAATAATAATAATATTTATTGATTTAATATTAATACATAATAATTGAATCAGTCAAAGAAAAAGAGAATAAATGCAAAAACAAAGTAATGAATCGATTACACTATACTAGAATAAACTCTAAAGCTAAGCAAACTAAAAAACCAAAAACAAAATGACAAAAGTGGAAAAAAGAAACAACCAAAAATAAAGACATTTTCTAAGTTATCCAAACGTTGTTAATTGAATGCACGTGCCGTTAGCTATAAAATATAAATTATAACAAAAAAATTGTTTATACTATAATAGCAATTACTTATGAGCATTGTTTCTACTAGTTTTTTTAAATGGTTTTTGATTTTTATTCATCAGATAATCTATTATATAGTTTTTCAGACCTTTGAATGTTACAGATAGCTCAGCTCTCGGCAGATAAAAATCACTGGCACAACGCGTGTAATAATCATGAATAGAGAATGAGATGTGCGAGATGATATTTATGGTGCATTAAAAGAGGATATTGCATCGGGTGTTATTGATGAATTCTCTAAGCGTGCTCAAAAAATCTGAGTAGTTTTACCTTGTCCAAAATTGGATTGAGGTTCAAAATCTTGCTACTTTTAGCAACGTGTGCACCGCTTTCCAAAAGAATTCAGTCTGGACTAATTTTAATAAACAATTCGTTTTAAATCCTATGTTTCATGCTAGTTCTCGTTTTAGTAAATTTAATTTGGAAAACTTTCTGCCTGTTAGATATCTAATGTTGTGATCATCCTTCTTGGTATCAGATAAGTCTTGGTCTTTTATTAAGATTGAATCGGCTTTGGTTGGCCAAAAACGCTCTTCTTCTTTTAAAAATTCAGGGCATTCGACCTCAAATTTGCTCTAGGCGTTGTCGTTTGGGTTTCGACACAGGCAGCGGGTTAATAATCGATTGCTGGATTCCTTACTTATGCGGTTTTATTTTTCGGCATTAAACAAATTTCCAGGGTATTACACAATAGTGGGGACAGGTTAACCCATTACGCGTTTAGTTTTACTAATATCTGGTATTCTTCTCCTGCAGCAACAAATGACTAATGACTTTCGCAATAATGGGGATAAATTAGCCCGCTACGCCATTTACTTTTATCACTATATAACGGTGTTGTGGCCGGCGTTCAATGGTGGCTATTTCAACCCCTGCGCGCCGGACGAATGGTACGTCCGCTCTCTTACAACGCTAGCTGCTGACTCCCTTGTTCGCTTGCGTATCTACGATCTCATCAGCTGTCCACCAATCATGGACGTTGCGCTGTCCTCGGCGACAATTTCTTTACTTGTCCATTCCTTTTGTGATGCCGCTTTCGTACCGCACACACACACAGAGAGAGAGAAACCTATGAAATAAAAATACGTTACAAATTCTAAATGTTTTATATGTTTACATAAATAGAATGAAATCAAATATATTTTATTAAGGAAGTAAATAATGAATCAAATTTGAAACAAATGTATTCTAACCGGCCCATTACAACCCTGTATAATTTTGTTTACTTTTTATTTTTTTTTTGTTAAATAGTAGAAGACCCACACCATCCACAGCCAACATAAAAGGTAAATAGTAGAACCTTAAAATGCAATAAAAAAATATAGATTTTTATTTATAGTATCAAAGTTGATCATGACTTTCGATGTAATCGAAAGTGCGACAAGGCTGTATTTATTTTTTTCCAAATAGATCATAGCTAACTATGCTTAAACTCAAAGTTTAAAAGTCGAGGTATTAATGCAAATTTAAGAATTTTTAATGGACAGATTCAGTGAATCACCCTATTTATACAAATGTACTAGTCTAATTCAAAATTTGATTCCTGTTGAGACAACAAAATTCTTTAATGTATCGCACGACCGGTTTCGCTCTAGCCGAGCATCCTCAGGTCAGAATTTAAAATCAGTTTAATTCAGACACTTTACTTTGTCTTTAAACCTGGACTATTTTTAAACTTATACATTAAAGAATTTTGTGAGCATCAAGACCTTGTTTTCTTCATTTTCCTTTAAATACAGCTCACACAGAGTCAAATTATGAATTTTATCAATGTTTATTATATATAGATAATAATTACACTTATATATATTATTATGTCCCAATCCTGCATATCTGCCATTAGTTCTTGAAATCTGAGATGTCCCATTCTTGCTTCGCCTATTATCACCAAATGGAGAAGAGAGAGGCCAAGGAGGCATTCCATTGGTGCTGTAGGAGTAGTCTGCTTAAGCTAAGTTATAGTAGCTTGCTGCTGCAACTTTGATCGCCATACCAAAAATGCATAATGTGATCATGGATCTGACCACCATGATGTATGTCTAATACATCACATTAGGTTTTCTATGCTTTTCCAAGAGCTCTTCTATCCAACATGAGAGTTGTCTTCTCCCTGGTTTTAATCCTCTGAAGCTGTCGATTTCAAGTAAGTTTGGAGTCTAGATTGATAGCAAGATATTTCACCTCCTCTGACAGGTTTGTTTCTTTACTTTGGTGGTTTCAGGGTCCATGGCTATCTAAGTTCCTCCTTCTCGTAATGCTATTCTGGCCGTTTTGAAGGGACTGATATTTAGAGCTTCTTCCTTGGCCCATGCTTATACAATCTGTGGAGGGTTCTGCATTTTGTGCCGCATTACGCTGTTGAATTTACCTTGAGTCAGAATGACAAGATATCATCTGACCCATGCGCAAGGTCAATTCTCGTGCCTATGTTGTTTCTAATTTATATTAACGTTTTGCCAAACGTTATAAACATCGGGGACGTAATCTTGTATGCTGATGATATTAATATTGTTTTAACATCTAATAACGTTGCGAGTCTTTAAACGATATAAAAGGTATTTTAAATTCTGTGGCGAATTAGTCAAAACTAAATAAAATCTCAATAAATCATAGTAAAACTTCACTGATACCTAATGATCCTTTCGGCAATGGTTTAATAGCTTCGACCAAGATACTTGGGATTATTTTCGATTCGAATGTGGGCTGGGGAGATCATGTTGATTATATATGCAGTCAACTATCACGAACGTGTTATGCCTTAGACCGTTTAAAACAAAGTTGCAGTTTAAGTATTCTGTGTTCTATATACTATGCTGAGTTTTTTCTAGACTTAGATATGGGGTGCTTTACTGGGGCTCTTCCAGCAGTTCCCACAGGATTTTTATTTTGCAAAAACGTGCTCTACGTATTTTGTACAGTTTGAAACCTAAAGACTCATGTAGGCCTATTTTTAGGAATTAAAGATATCTCACCTTTTATGATATTTACATCCTTGAAGTATTGAGCTTTTGTATATAATAATAGAGGGATTTTAAAACTCATCAAACCACGAGTACGGCACAAGATCTTTCTTGTTATTTACTTCCTCCTTCACATAAAAATCAATCTTTCAAAAAAGTGTCCAATTTGTCGGTTGTAAGCTTTTCAATGTTCTACCAAATGATATAAAAGCAATAACACAATTTGGTATGTTTAAAATACGTGTGAAAAACCTACTTTTAAACATAAATTGTTAATGTGTTGATGATTCCTATAAATTTCTGTCAAAGTTATAAATTATATAATTAATTGGCTGCTGTTCGGCCCTTACTATTTAGCTCTGTTAGTTTTGTTTCTTTGCTGCTGTTGACGTTTTCTTGTACTTATTGCTGCAGTGAAATAAAGTTATATTATTATTATTATTATTATTATTACCAGAAAGTTGTATGTTCTTTATTGTCCAACCTTATTAGTAGCTTGTCCACGACTAGGTTCCACAGTCAGAAGGAACATAACTTCACTCTACGATATTCTTTTTTAACCTGAGCCACCAGTGTCTGTCCCATGATGGTTGTGTAAAATGATCTCCCTTAAGATTGCTTGTATCCACCTGTAACTTGTTTCTATGATTCCCTTCTACGAACTGTGTTACAAATTTGTTAGACCAATAAAAATTGCGTCACTATTTAAAACTATCAACACCCTATATATCAAAAGTGCTAGAAATTCAAAAATATTTTTCTTAAATAGATCACAATGAGTAATAACTATTTTGCAAGTTCCAAATCACAGTTTTACTAGAAGTTCAAAAAAATCTAATGAGCTAGTTTGGTGGGACACCTATATACACCTGCACAGCCTGTATGTTATCTTATTTGGCGCGTGTATGTATATACTTTCTTCATTTATTATAGAACTCCATCATTTTCGAATCTTTGTGAATTACAAGGTATATTCGAATTTTTGTAATTAAAATATATGCGAGTCTAATTACTGTGAACAATTTGGAAAGTAATTTTTTGCTCCGCTGATTCCTCTGCTGATTATCTCACTTTGAAAGGCAGCGAGCTGCTATTAGATTGCGTTTCCATTGGAACCGACCCCTAACATTCGACAGTCTAAATGTTCTTATCGTCGTACAATTATCAGCTTTGACTTGTTAATGGGGGTCGCTAATTATACTCGAATCAAGATTGTTTCACTGATGTTGCCTTGATTGGTTTGGTATAATTACAGATAGGATATTTGGGTTGTTTGATTCTACACGATGTTAAATTGTTTGGGTTTAATTATTTGATTCATTTCTAATTATCCTATCCGTCAGTTGCTCTTTTTTTTTATCAATTTTAAGACGTTAAATGTGGACAGAAAAAACAAGATTAGCAGAAAAATCCAAAATTTTGATTGAGTTTACATGTGTGTATTCGCAGAATTCATTGCCTACTGCTGCATTGTATCCACGATAATAAAAAGCTACCTTCCTTATTGTTGCTTCTCTTAACTTGCTCTTGTGTTAATAATGCATCACTTCCAAGATATATTTGAAGCGGATGTCACTTGCATATGTAACATTGCAAGTTCTAAACTTTATGAAAGGAAATCCTTGTTCAACTTTATCCATACACATAAGTATACCTGGTTAATTTTTATATTAAATAAGAACTAGGTTGCTTCTTTTTCAACATAGAAACTATTTACTTTTTTATGTATATTCCTTATTTAAATAAATTAGATAAAAGTGAGTTTGAGAGAAGTGTACTTGCATGAAGTTTAAACACGACTGAAGTACATTGCTGTAATTAGAGTTTGTACGAAGCTTTGCGAATTTAAATGCACAGCACAGAAAAAGATAAAAGGTTCTACATACTCTAAGTTTGTACCAAAGCAGGATATTTACTTGTGCTATTTTGAATCTCAAGCCTTTCAAGTAGTTCAAAAACTGAATTCAATCTCCGTCAATAAACTTTTTAATAGTACATATGTGTACGTTAGTCACAAAGAGAAATATAATTTTAAAAGTGTATATTAAATACTAAAAGGTTAGAACTAAAAAGGAAATAATTAACAGAAAAAAAGAAAAAAACACATAGAAAGAAGAATATTAATGAGTATACACTATCAGACATAAATGTTTACCAACTCCCAAAGAATAAAAAGTGGATAATAATAATAGAAAGGACTCTAATATTTAGAAAAGCAATGTTTTTGGTAATTTTCTGAACAAAAAAAAAATATCACTTACCTAAATTTGAGATTCATGTTGGATAAACCCTCTTTTCGCTTTTATTATAGCCGCTTATAGTTTTGGGATTCTTTCTAACAGCTTCGGCAATCTTAATGGCTCTATTGTGTTCCATGCTTCGTGTATTAGTTGCACCCAAAGTATTAGCGGATATTAAAGCAGATTTTCTAAGCTGTCGACAAACTTCCTTCAGTGAAACTCGAAAAGGCTGAACTCCGGATTTTGGAGAGATCATTTCATGATTTTTTTTCCCAGTAGAGAGGAAAGTGTCCACTTTCCTCCATAGAGAAGAAAGTTGTACTTTTCCTAGCTAGGAAGGAAAAGTAAGTATGAATTGACATGATGAAACTGTACATCTTATAATATGTGACATTATTGATAGATGACATTAGTACATTTGACCCAGCCTGAGCCCATTTATAAGATAATTGCTAAATTATTAGGTATTAAATTTCTGTTAAACTATTATTAAACACTTTTAAAACGATGCTAAACTTGACAAGTTCTCAAAATATTTTGACCAGATTAAGCCTACTATCTTCATGTTACTACAGAGGTATGTCTTTATTATTTTTAGACACTTAGTTAATATTGGACTGGCTGGGAAAAAATAGGATTCAAACCATGTGAGGAAAGTGCTGTTGCAGGCCTTGGGCAATATTTGCCCGCGGCCTGCAATAGAGCAGTTACCTCTCTTGGTTGGAAATATACTATTTTGCACCCCAATTATTCTAAATAATACGGCATCTTGGCAATATGTTTGGGGTTAGTCACTCTTGCTTTGAACAAAATGAGATTGCTCCTCAAAATTCCTCTGTATCTTCTTTTCTTCTTTTAACTTGAACTTAAATTCTCTCAACGATTGCAAATTTTTTACTGCCCGAGGTAAATTGTTGTAAAGTATTACTGCTCTATACCTGGGATTCGTCTCGTATAACTTCGTAGTATGAGAAGGTACTGCTAAATCTAGGCAATGGCGTGTATGGATTACCTTATAATATCCATGTTTTTGACGAATTTTTTTTCATTAGCTTTATAAAATTTCAGGATTTCAAATATGTATAAACATGGCAGAGGCAGAATATTTAATTCTTTAAAAAGTGGCCGACACAATACCATGGACGATACACACATCTAATGATACGTTTTTGTAATATAAATAATCGTTTAGTACCAACTGATGAGCCCCAAAAGATTAGGCCATAACTGAGACGAGACTCAAGGTATGCAAAATAAAATAATCTAAGCGAATGCACATTCACGGCGCAACTGAGGTTACGAATGGCATACAAAGCAGTACATAATCTACCCTGAAGCATTCTTCGGCAATGGACTGTTAAATTTTAGATTGTGATCAACAAGAAGTCCCAAAAATTTAACCACCTTACTATCCGAAAGCAAATCGTCGATTAAACCCATATGAAGTCCACCATTATCAGTCACTGACGACGTGAACCTAATAACATTTTATTTATTTTTATTAAGTATTAAATGATTCGTATCACACCAGTCAGCCATCTGATTTATTACTGTTGCAATAGAAAGTGTAAGGGCGACGCTATCGGAAGCAGAAACAATACAGCTCGTGTCGTCATCGTATTGAGAAAGGCTGCATGATGGCAAAGAGAGGTGGAGATCATTAACGTAAACTAACATCTCTGCCTTTGAATATTGGAATTGTTACACTGGTCTTAAGACAACTGGAAAATATCCCTTGGGATAAGCAATAGTTAATAAGATGGGCCAGTGGTTCGGCTAAAGAGAATGATACAAATTTTACTATGAAACACGGAACTTCATCAATTCCTGCCGAGTGTTTAAGAGCAACCTCTCCCAATATCTGCGCAACTTCAAATTTATCGGTTGGAGTTAAAAAAAAATGAAAAGCCAATATTGCCAGTATTACTAAGAGAGCCCATGATAGACTGCGACGACCTGACGGTAAAGTGCTCCCGGAACAATTCCACGATCCGCTTAGGATCATCAGTGATATTACCCTTACCATCCTTAATAGTAAGATTGTCAGTGGCATTATTGTCAGAATTTGTAATAGTTTTAATGATGCTCCAATGCGGTGTTAGACCTATTACTAGAAGCACAGAGAGCATGTTACCATAGTACTGCTTTTTTGCACTTTCAACTGTATTTTTGTAAATTTTATTTACTTCAGTATATAATTCCAGAATGTTCGGGTCCTTATTCATTTTATATAAATTGTAAATTCCACGAACGTATTCAGCAAAGTGTCTTAAACGCCAGTATACCAAGTGTTACGTTGCGGTGTGCGGGCCTGCGGACGCAGTACACTGTTTCACCTGCGGTAACCTGGTAAAATTTGCGGTAGACACACGAATCATGTACTGATGGGGTCGCGATAGTAATGTTGTGAATAAAAGGCTCGAAGAATTTTAACAGTAACACTTCATTATTAATCAATTAAATAAAATTTGCAGCAAAAGAAAAAAAAAACTTTGATGTTGACACGTGGTTTGACAACCAGATCGCAATTAATTATTTAAAATTTAACTAGATAAACTGTATATAGCGGTGATTAACATAGAACAAAGGGTTACTGGCAATTACGAGTTATGCGTTATATATAAAGCACGAGGTGAGCGATTAGTAAAGAAAAGTATAAAAAGAAACAAAACAATGAGTAAAAAAAATGGTAAATTATAAATAAAATAAGTAGAAATACTAAGCGATAGCTTGAAGGCTATGGGCTTCGAAGCTAGTGTGTATGTGCTGAATGGCAGCACGTGTTCTTTGTGTTTTTCGAATCACAACGGGTGTAGTGACTGAATGTTCGTTGGATCGGAAAAGTAACAGAAAGAGGCTGAGCATAGTGCGTGAAGCGCTTATAAACCCTTGCTAGGTAGGTAACAAAGGGACGAACCAATAGCGGCGCCGAATACTCCACAAAGGGTCGTAAAACTGCAGTACGGAGCGTGCTACCACCAGTCTTGTTAAGCGCAAAAGTATCGAATATAAAGTGGTATCAGGGAGGGGTAGCGAGCTTAGAGTCCAGGGTGGTACCCGAAAAACGTACACCTACCTGGGTAATCGTCCTCACTTACCACCACGGTGGATGTTCGGGAAAGGAGCTTCCGTGGCCGCCAGCTCAGCCGCAGATGGTCGTGCCGGTTCCGGTAACAACACTTCGGCAGGTGTTGGGGCGACTGGTAGAGCGCCACCCACGTTCAAAAAAAAAAACACGGAGCCCCAGGCCAATCCCCGGGGTGTGGGAGTCCCAGAGCGCACCTCGCGGGTAAGTGTGGAGGTATAAAATAACCCTCCGTGGCACACGCCACAGTTTACAAGAAAACAAAAATTTAAATTGAAACGAAACAAAAATTTATTTAAAATTATTCAACACTCGAAAATGATTTAAAAAAAAAAACAGTATAAAATTCAAATGTATAGCGCAACAGGAGGCGGGCCCTTTTAGGACAACCCCAAGGTTAAGTATAGACAAAATAGGATTAAAATAATATAATATCATATACCACCCCACCATGATCTTGGTCGGTTTACAACTGTCAATAATAGTATTTCTAAGAAAGGGGTTCGGGCAACCCGTAATGCGCACACAACAGTACAAGAAAGATTAGAAAGGGGCAACCCCACGGGGTAATGCCACTCTGATAGGCTGAAGGCCGATAATAAAAGTTAAATATAAAAAAAAACAACTATTTGTCCTGAGGGGACAAGTAGAGCATTCACTACGGTAAATTATACGATCAAAAGTTGAAAAGAATGTAAAAGTGAAAGTTAAATCGTACACAAAGTTTACAAGGAGACTATTAATTTAAAAGTTGAACTACATAAGTCAAAAATTAAGCGAAAACAAAAAAAAACACTCGGTACACGGCCGTCACAGGAAAAAAAAAAGGTTCTAAGTCCTCAGGTCGGAGCAGCTTCTGCGCGTCTAACCCGCGATGGCGTCAAGAACAAGTTAAAACAATCCTACCTCGCGAGGATGACGTTAGGTTGTACCTCGGGGCTAGGCCGGGCCTCAAGCTGACGCTCCTGAGTGTCCCTCAGCTGGCAGCGGGGCACTCGCTGAATAAAACGGCGTTATCGCTGCAAAGCCGTTGACGGAAATTCCTTTGCCGGTCAACGGGTTCCAACACGCGGTGGCACGTGTGGTCGCTGGTATCTCCCCAACCCTATTCGAGAAGATCGCAGAAACCTCAGAATTAGTTACCAAGAAAAAAAGAGAACTGTTAACGAAAGGACTTACCTATTTGGGGGACAAATAGGGCACAACTGACGCAATGCAAAGTAAACCGTAGAACTTGACAAACACAATCCGTAATAATTACGTTGATACAAGAAAATTGGCGTCTAAGACGCTAAAATTTCACCACAAAAATTTACCCGAGTAGATTAATAGATCCGCAAGAGCGAAAAAAAACCTTCCAAAAGGCACTACAGAAAAATCGACTCGCAGTCGCGTTCGCTCGCTTCGACAATTACTTGCAGAGAGAGGGCCTACGGAAAATTCCGAAAGTCCTCAGATGACATACCCGATAACAGCCCAAAAAAAGGATGACCAAAAACGACACACTATATGCGACATCTATGAGACGATACGGACCGAGTGACCTTGAGATAGGAGTATACAATGATAAACATAGAGTCCACATACAGAAGACGGACAGCGAGAAGGCGATAACCCTAGCATACGCCACGCGTACAAGAAAATAAAACTGAACGTAACAAGCGTCTTGGGGTTTCGGCGCGTAAACTAAATAAATGAATTTAAAATTTGAATCTGAGTGACGTAAAAATATCGCATCTGTAACTGCCAGAACCACAGTAAGAAAAATGAAATTAAGATTGCCTTCAAATTAACGTTTATACCGCTGATGTTGTCTATGTGTTGAAAGGAATTATTAATTAAAAATATAAGTCATTTCGATTAATGCAATGTGTAACACAAGACATAACATAATGATGGTTCATAAAGCAAAAGTAATTTATAATTCAAATGATATTATTTTACTTGCACTTCTAGCAAAGCCGTACATCTTAAAATGATTCTTGACACAGAATAATTAATACATTGCTACGGAAACATCAACTTTTTTTATAACTTTAATAACAGATACTAATCTGCTGGTCTGGTAATTTAGGTATTTATTTCTAACATTATTTACAACGTTTGTCATAGATTTATCTCATTTATAAAGAATTTTATGTTGTACTGATTCTTTGTGGGCATACCTTTTTTTTTCTGTACACTGCGTTTATCTCCTTGATATTTATTCCAGCTTCGAAATATTGTTAACGACGCAATATTCATTACAATTTTTACTGCCGTTACCGCTGGGATTTACGATATAAGCGAAACGAGTTTTATTGTTTCACGGTGACCAATACGAATGAAGTCCATCACACGAGAACAACAAAAATTTAATTATCGTTTCCACGCTTTGTATTTTCGCTCTTTTATGACGTTACTAGCCGTCCGTTGGTAACTGTTTTCCCTATACCTTTCATCGTATTTTGGAATTCGAGTTTTGAACTTCGTTCATCGCACGCTTCTGGCGGCATTCATAGAAATTTATTGTGGAACTCCGCTTGTATGCAGGCATAGTAAACAATTCCCATTCGACACACCGCACAATAATAGCTAACACTAAAAAATATTTTATTGCATTTGTTCTATTTTTGAATGCTTGAAGGAAAGTTTCAAATTTCTTGTTTTAGATTTGTTGAAACTAGCGTAATTTAAATGCGATTTACACTACAATATATAATATTGTGATTTCTTATAAAGAATTGCCCGGGTACTATTTTGCTTAATAATAAATATATTATTATTTCATTTCTTTGGGTATTCCGGTTTTTTATTTAATTATAAAGATGTTCTTTACGTTTCGGAATTATATTTTTTCCTTTTTCACATTTTATCATAGTTATTTTCATTTCTTTCACCTTTTGGTGTTGGTCATAGTATTTTTTAATTACATTTAAAACTTAAAATTGTAAAAATACGTTAGTACATTTACAGGTCAACAAACAAACATATACTGTATCAGTATATGTTTGTTTGTTGATCTGTAAATGTACTAACGTGTTTTTTACAAGTTTAAGTTTAACACCGGTTAAATAATTTTGAAGAAATTAATAATAAATATGTTTAACGACACATTAAAAACAATGCGAAACCAACTCCATGCTTTGTATGACTCGCGCGGAAGAGATCATTCATATAAACTCCTATAAAAATTTCCGTCGACATTATAATAATGCAATTAAGAAGGCCAAATTAAAAGCTAACGAGAATTATATTGTAAATTCTTGCAATAGATCACGCGCAATGTGGAATGTTATCAATGGCCACTGTTCTTCGACAGTTGCTGTCAAAACCGATATCCCCGCCGACCACTTTAATGCCCATTTTGCTACTGTGGCGGAGAGCATTGTTAAATTACTACGAACAGCTAAAAATAACCACTTATACTATTTGAGAAAGTTTGAACATACTGCCGGCGATCCCTTCGTTTTAAGCGGTGTTACGTTTAATGAAATTAGAGATATTATTCTTAATCTTAATAACTCACATTCTAGAGATGTGTATGGACTCAACTCAAAATTAATCAAAACAATTTGTAATATTATTGTAATCCCTCTAACTAAATTATTTAACATGCTCATTAAAGTTTCTATTATCCCCGGTGCATGGAAGAGATCTCGTGTTTTACCAATGCACAAGAAGGGCTCGCATATATTTCTGGATAATTCTAGACCTATTTGCAAATATATCCTATACTTGGCAAATTTTTAGCAAAGTATTTAAAGCTCGGTTTATTAAATATCTTAATGACAATAATATATTAAGCATGGCGCAGTACGGGTTTAGAGAATCTCGATCAACTATAGATGCAATAAATGATCTAATATCCTTCATTGAGGATGGCTTTGAATCGAGAGAATATGTTCAGGCTGTTTTTTGCGACCTTTCGAAGGCCTTTGACTGTGTCTCCTCCACAGTATTATTGGATAATTTACACTATTATGGATTTTCGCTCCAGGCGGTGAGTTTAATTGATTCCTATCTCTCTGACAGGACACAATGCGTGGAGGTGAACGACATGTCATCAAATTTTATAAACGTTAACCATAGGCGTGCCACAAGGATCAGTTTGGGGCCATTTTTATTTTTTGATATATATTAATGATATTGCAAGTTGCTCCACTGATATGAAATTTATTTTATATCGTATACACTAAATCGCTAGCCATGATATGAAATATCAAATAATCTTAGCTATATAGAATGGAGGAGGCACAGTTAAGCGTTCGTGACTGGTGTTTGGCGAATGCCTGGCTTTGAACGCGGAGAAAACACAGTTGCCCACTTTTGCTCTCCGTTGCACTGGCGAGGTGGATGACGGACCTGTAGCCTTTTTGGGAATACATTAGATTCAAAATTTATTATAGGCAGCCGCATGTGACAAGATCACCAACGTCTATTACTCGGGCCGATTTATCTATTGAGGAATATGAAATGATTTAGTCGCTCGCTATGTGGTTCATGGTGTTGTTTGTTTGTGAGGCCCTCCGCTGCGGCGGACAGAGTTTTTCGCCTTGCAGCGTCGGCGCAGTACGACTCCTGGCTGGCCTGAGCCATAGGGAAGACTGCAGAGGGGCTTTCCGATCCCTTAAAATACTTACTTTTCCGTTGTTGTATGTTTACTATAATGTCCTGCACGTTAAACTTAACTTAGATCGTTACTCCACCTCTTTTCAGGTTCACAATTACGACACCAGAAGCAACAAACATTTATGCTCAAAATTTAGCAGGCTCTCTAGAACTCAGACAGGCATTAACTTTTTGGCACCCAAATTTTTTAACAAACTACCTGATAACATAAAAAAATTGGAAGTTGCGAATTTCAAAATAACTTTTAAGGAATATTTAGCCAAAAAGTCATATTATAATATAAATCATTTTATGTGGATTCAGTAGAAATTAAGTGATTTTTGTTAGTTTTTATGTTATTATTTTGACATGGTGCAATCTTTGGAAAGCATCAATAAATTATTATTATTATTATTATAAACTTTTATTCTTTAAATTGCCCTTTATTTACAGGTACCTATTCTTCTGCTCTTAATGGAACTTAGATCCTCTTTACTAGATGGCTAAGAGCTTATACTTAAGTCCGTCTTATAAACCTATAAGTAGAATATTGCAGTAATTAAACAATTGTTAACTGGAGATGAGACTCTATTATTTGTATTATTTTTTTTTCTAAAGTAAGATATCTCAAAAAGTCGTGTTTCGAATTTTGGGCCACTTTTTTTACCTCTCTGTTGTCTGGGTTGTTTACCCTGCTGCAACTAATTTCTTGGTGTGTTCGAATAAGTTGGTCTTATATAGCATTAATAATAAATACTTAGAATTTTAAACATAAGAAGGAAAGTGTATTTCCTTTTAAATGAAATGTCAAACATGGACGTAAAAAAGAAAAACAATGTGAAAAATATGAAACTTTTAAGATTATATTTTACTACAATAACTGTTATAACTGGTTATATATTTATATAAGGTAAGTATTATCTTTGTCATACAACTCTTTCCACTTGTTGTAGGTTAACCTAGTTTAGAAAAGTCTTTTGTTTCATGAAATCAATAATTTTATATTTTTTTCAAAATTTAGGATTAAAAAGTAAACTGATGAGCCGGCAATACTTGATTGACATATTATTAATATTCAGGACTATTCTTAGGTGAAATGTTTCTTATTTATAACTTATTCTAGGTGTGATATACAGGAAGAGTTTTGTCAAATTAATGAGAATTCATTGGATTTTAATGGACAATATTAAGTACATATGAATTTCTACGTCCCCGGGTTGAGTTCACAATAAGCATAATTGACAAAAAAATATTGGGTAGGAATTTCATATTTGGGAAATAGACCCTGCTTGGGTTGAATCTTATTTTCAGTTTACTTTAGATTTTTTAAAATCAAGCAGGTTTTTACAGTTGGCCAAGCAAAAATTATTTTCGTTCCAGGACAAAAACCTTTTCTGTTCGCCAGTTGCCAAAGTATTTAAGAAAGTATGCCGAAATTTCAGCACCGATCGCGCCTACTTTGATTTTGTCCATTCGGCCTTAGCCTCAAGCCCACCTGAGACGGTGATTTTTCTTTAATTTTGGATGAAAAATCACGACTTGCCATCTTCTCAGATAACGCTACAACTTTTTGTTCTGAATAACCTTTTTTAGTAACATGTTGATGTGTTGTGCAGGGAAAAAGTATCTTACCCGAGGAAAAATAGGCCGATCGTTCTGAAATTTTGCATAACTTCACAACTTTTCATTCCGAACGAGAATGTTTTTTTACCTGAAATGGTTTTTGCTCAACTATAAAAGCCTGCTTCATTAAAAAAAAATCAAAAATAACTTTCAGATCAAGCAGGCCTTATTTTCCAAATATGAAATTCCTATCCAATTTTTTTTTTGTTCATTATACAATCATTTGTTTTTTTTCAATCCAGGGGCACCCTGTATATCCTTTTATATATATTAAAAGCAATTTTACCAGTTTTCAGTGATCCTAACTTAATTGTATATGACGTCGTGTCTTTTCAGGATAAACGTTAACCAAGGTTATTGAATGATCTTTTATAGTGACTTTCCACCTAAAAATTTCCAACGACTCCAGATTATTGAGAATCCTATCATTATTAGTAGTATAAAATACAAAAGTTATCGTTAAGTTAGGTTATTTTCTTGAAGGTGTTTTCTAAATAACAAACTGAACTAGGATTAGAGCTTCTTATTGATCAATAAATGTTGTATTAAATCTGAAAGCATCTTGTCAATTTTACAACCACGACACACATCATCAATAAATTTCTCAACGGAGTAAATGCAGTGCTCAAGCAGAATCACTTTTAGTGTATGCTTAAATGGTTTTATATATAGCTTTGATAGCACGAGGAAGCAAGTTGAACAATCTAATTGCCATGGTCACCTGGTCATCTCTAACCCATGAAAAAGTTTCCAATATTTGTTCCTCACCCTGGTATTATACTTGTGAACGTCAGTGCATTTTAAGAAAAATAAAATAAATAAAACAATATTTCTGTGATGTGTATATTGGACAAAGGTAAAACAGACAACCTAAAGTACAAACGGCATATTTCGAAACTTTTGGTGTCGACTAAAGGTGGAATTATGCCGTGTGTCAAAACTTTCGCTCGACGTTTCGCTGTTGGGCAACCAAAATATCGCATGATAACACTGGTAAAGCCCAAAAGGCTAAATTTGTAGTAACTTAGATCCAAAATATTTTAATATTTTATTTGGTAGCAGCATTTTTCTTATGATAATCTAGCAGTGCTTTCCAACTTAAATTCTCGCCGAGAGCATACAGAAGAACTTAACTGCAGTTTAAAACTGTAACTCAAAGTATTATATGTTATACTGTTTTAATATTATCACATTACATATCGAATGAAAATACATGTGCTTAAATAACTTCGCAAATTATTATAGCAGTTCCTTTGCTTCAACCTGCACTTTGGAGAGCTCCTTGCAATTACAATGGTCGACGCATACAAATACAAAGAATATTGTATGTGTAACAGACGCGGGTTATTTACTCTGCTAATGTTGGGGTGGTCAGCCTAAATATTCGCCCGAAACTCCTTTACTCTGATGCCAGCGGAACCAGCCCCGCTCTACAGATAACCCAATCTGCTCTTTTGACCGACGATCCACTGCCGGAAATCGATCTTTTATTTTCGTAGCGTTATTGAGTGATTATAAACAAAAAAATTTTTCAAACGAATTACTTTCTCAATCAGTCGAAACAAGCCGTTATTTGCTAAGGATGTCAATTCCACCTCATCGTCTCTTGCTTAAGAATTCCTCTCCGAAACACTTGTTGAGGATACAAATGAACTCAAAATTAGTGAAAAGCAAAGAGATGGTAATTTTAACAAATATATTGAAATAAATGAAACAAAAGAAAACAAAATTAATAATGTCGTGAAAATTTTATCAAAAAAGAAAACTTAAATTAGATAACGTTAAACATAACACAGAGAAATTTACTATACAACTACAAAACAAGGAGAAGGACGAGAGAACGAAATACCGGTTAGTTCTTAGCAATTTTATTCGACTCACAAACCTGCGTGTAAGTTTATTCTTCTCGTAATCCGAAATATTAAGGCGCAATAATTTTATATAACTCTAAAAAGGGTTTGTTCGAACGGTTTTAACATATAAACAGAAACTTTTCGAGAGGAAAGGCCGTCTTTCCGTTCTCGAATTTTCAAGCTAAGAAAAATTACAGAATTTAACAAAAGAATATTGAATTTAATTTTTAAATTTGAATACGCCCGGTAACAGGAGATCGCGAGCTTTTCAGAACCTGATTCGGACTTCACAAACTAATTCATTCAATAAAAAGTCAAGGGTTTTTTAAAAACTATCTCGCCCCGTCATCTCACGCTCCCGCTACTCGTTCTACTTCTTTCTACAAGAGGGCGCAAGAATGCCGGTTTGCGTTGCTTTTTTCTCAAAACTTCGCATGCGCTTCCGGATCGTATCGTGGAATCCGCTAATTAGCAATTGTTACGTACTATGGACAAAGTGACAGATAGCGTTAATATAAATATCGTAATATCATGAATATGCGAAACTTTAAAGAAAATAGACTGCTATTTCCTGTGGGGAAGACGCGCTGTACAGCAGATACCACAGTACTTATCGACAACTTAATAATAAAATGAATTTAAATACTTTACATTATATCAAATGGAATCTCGAATTCTTACATATGAATAAAACTATATCGTTAGTTAAATAATAAAAATTGAATTGAATCTACAGCCAGCTCCTGTGAAACACCATGTGTGACTTGTGCTTTGAGTTTAGGGTTGTAAAGGGAATATTAACACATTGAGTTCGATTTGTTAGATAAGAAAGAAACAATACCGCAAATACTTTTGCAGCTATCCTCTCATAGGATTATAGCTGGTAATAGGCCATTATCCATTACCTATATTTTTATTATAAGAGAGTATGTTTTTTGATCCGAGTTTTAAAATTCGGGTAAGTTCGGCCAATAGATTGACATGTAAGTAAATATTTAACTTTCTTTTATATACTTTCTATTTTGTCTTTGTTATTGATTATTACATTTTTTTGTATGTATTGCTATGATATCTGAGATATGGAATCTATTTAAAGGCATTTACAACAAGTTTCTAAACTAAAGGAACAAGTAATTCAAAAGTGAGGCGTGTACTCGGTTGCCTACTCTACAGGCGAATTATGAATTTGTAAAGATAGTTATTTAAAATGAACAATATTAGCATTAGGTGCTAAATATTGCCTTTATGTAATGTAAACTGTATTTTATATGTTAATTCAAGCTGACCTGGTATCTTTTTTATGTTTGTGAATATTTTGCTCGGAGAGATTTTTCTTTCCGCGGGATGTTTTGTTTTTAACGTTTGGTGTATTTCCCCCATAACTAGAGAAAATAAGGTATTTCAATGTCGGTTAGCGTATATCTTTCAAATTCAGGTGGCCGGCTGCTGTCATGTGAATACAATACAATCGAAGGCTGTTAACTGAAATATTTGGTTTGAATCCTCATTCTGTTGGTGGCTACCACAGACGACGGTTGTCTTAATTTTCCTATAACGTTTTTTTGCCACAATTTAAAAAAAAAATTATCAAAGTTCCAAGAAGTATTACCTAAAAAAGTATCGATACAACTTCTGTTTATTTAATCCGTATCGAATACCTGCATTTTGCCAAGAAAATATCCTATAAAAATTTCCTACGAAGAGTTCCCGGCCAGATTGCCTTTCCATGCCATTGACCGAGACCGGGGGCCCGTTCCATTAGAAACTCCATTCCAGTCCCAGAGTTTGCCAACCGTCGTGTCCTTTTCAAGTTAGTATTCCATAGAATCACCGCACCTAAAACAGAAAGAAATTAATCCAGTTTCCTTTCATTATTAATCAGAAACTTATATTTTTGTGTAATTTATTTTCACTATACGATAATTTGGGGTTAGTTTTATAATAGCCGCCTTTTTAGTTAGTTATTTTAGGAATTTTAATATTTAAGGGTTATAAATAATATCACCGAGTTTGATCTGTGATAAAATAGCTATCTTTAACAAATATCGATAATCATAGATATCGTTTGCTTTAAAATTTAGTATTTGCTGTTTACGGGTAGATGGCGCCGTTATTTATTTGAAATTTAATTTATTATATGACATTTCCATAACTTCTTTAAGTCTTTTAAAAATGCCAGGAAAGTTCGAAGATGTGTTTTTGTATAAATAATTTGTCTTATATAGTATTTAATGACTTCAAATACAGTAAATGAATTAAAAAAAAAAAAAATGAAAATTTAAATTTACTAACTCAGCGGATAAAAAAATAAAGGCGCAAAAGACTATCTACTTATAGGGTTACCTTCGCAATTAAACTAATCTTGAAAAGTAAAATGTGGGCGTAAGTAAATTGACTATCTTTAAATTATTAAAAATTGAAAAAGGTAGAATCAAAAATAAAAGAATAGAAATTTTGAATGAACGTTTACAATAATAAATTTATTGTTATTAAAAAAAAAACAACAACATTTAATTACAAACTTCACAGGAAAAATCTAACCTTGGACTGATGGTCATGGACGAAAACAAAACCTGCATGAATCTACAATTAAAAGGACAATGCAAGTACCTCAACAAACAAAAGACAGATTTGTTCTAGGAAGAAAAATCCTATATCACAAAAAAAAAAAACTCCACTCAAAATTTTAAACCAAACAAAATTAAATTTACACGTGGACAAAAACAAACTAATATACACAATTGAAATTTAATTACAAGCACAAGGCTTCTTTTCACCTTACACGAGGTGATTAAATATTAAAACTCAAATCAGTAAACTAGAAACGGAAAAATTTAAACCTCTTTAACACAAACAAAAAATTTCTAGAAAAATCAAAATAACGGATCTTATATCTGATATGTGGCACAAAAATATAATATCAATTATTATTACAGAGTCCCTGATTGATGAAATAATTTCAAATTAAACGAAATAAAATTTTTATATTAAATGAACTAACCAAAAATGGCAGCAACAAAAACAATATAACATGTACTTACGGTATCTTTCAAGGAACTCCCCTTGAGAGGCCCAAACCTCGCATATATATAAATTTACAATTGCGTGCGCTCGCAACGCAGAAATCGTCTAAGAAGATTCTAGCAAAAAAACTATAAAATATACAATACTGATGAACGCAATATGTACAAATAAATGAATTTAATTTAAACAGCTGAACAATAAAATACTTAAATTCATCAAACAAATCTATTAACAAAATCTTGTCAAAATAAAATATTAAAACTGTGGAAACTCTATCATTACATTGATAAAGATGATTTGGAATTAATAAAAATACAAATTTGAATTTCCGAAAACCCGGGTGCCAAACCACGGCAGTACCTTGTGATCAAAGAGTCTCAATGATGATGAAACATAGCATTTGGGTAAATAAATAAAGATTTAGGCTTGTTTTTGGTTTCAAACGTTTTTTTTATTTGAACAGTTAGTGTTTTTCATCGTTTTTCGATATTTACTTAATTCAAATTTTAATAAACCGAGAAGGGGCTTTGAGGGTGCGCCCGTTAGGTGAGAAAATTAACTGCCTATTCGTTAATAAGCGTCCGGAGTACGATCCTGACAGACGATCTGGTCCCCTTTGAAGCGTCCCGTGCCACCTAGCAGGTAGGAAGTCACTTTCCACAGTTTTATTTCACTTATTAGAGAGGTCGCTGGGTGTATTGAAACCACTATTTTAATTTAATTGGTTTTATTTGAAAAAAAAAAAAAATACATAAATCGTAAACGGACAAGCTAAATAATAATAATATAAATTGGTATTGAATTTTTAAAAAATAAAATTTTGAAATTCCGGGCATTGTGTTCTGAAAAACAGAGCAGTATATATAATAAGACCACTTTGATTTTCTTCTTCATATGTTCCTAAAATATAATATAGCTTTCCACGCTATGTTACTCAAACACAACAAGATAATTTAAAAAATAAATACAGCCATAATGCAGAAACGCGAGTTTTAATTGAGTAGTACGCGATTCAGATTTAAATTAGGTTGACTCGGTGTCATTAAGTTTTGTCAGCGAGTTAAATAATTTAATGAAACCGCTTCCACTGCGAGATAAGCGAATTGCGACGGGCGTAATAAATTACGAAAAATATGGCAGGACGAGCGCTGTTTACGAAGTTACGTCAGGAGTTATAATTTCAATTAAGAGTGCACTGGAACTCTGGGAAATCTAGAAAAACTTGGAATGTTTAATTCTTAATATTTTCGGCGAAGGGAGATTTATTTTTGTTTTATCTGCGCATTTAATTATAACTTTTAAAATGAGTTCAGCAGTGTCATGGAGATATAACAGCTTGAAGTTATATTAAAGTTGATGGAGATTTCAAATTTATAATAAACGTACTTTTATTTATATTATATTACTAGCTATGGGTGATTTAGTTAGTATGCGGACAGTGTTCTTGATTAACTTTCCTGTATTTTAACTCGGAATTAGAAGTAAATATCTTCCTCTATCACTTTATATCAGCATTCCCTATACCTATCTTTAATAGATTTTGAGATATGAACGACTTTTTGTTAAACAGACTGAAATAAGTGCCTTATTTTGCGTGTTTGTAGCTAGCTCTGAATGGGATTAATGTCAAATTCATTGACTAACAAATAAATGTTTATGGTATATCATTGTAATTACACTTTCGTACAACGCAATATAATAGAAATGACTATTCGAACAGACATTCTTGTATGGTTATCAAAATAATACATGAATTTGACGTGAATCCATTTCAGAGCCAGCTACAAAACATTTAAAGATAGGGCTACTTAGTCTGTTTAACAAAAAGTCGCTCATATCTCAAAATATTTAAAGATAGGTATAGGGAATGCTCATATAAAGTGATAGGGGATGATATTTACTTCCTAATCGAATTAAAATACAGGGTGTTCTATTTAAAAAAAATGAGTTTTCTGCATTTGAAAATATGTCACTTGTTCCTCAGTTTTGAAACACCCCTGTTCGTTAGAATGTAAAGTGTGCTTATGGTTTCTTAGAGTAATATCTACATTCATAACATAGCAAATTTGGAGTCTGTACTTGCGGTATTAACCCAGATATTAATTTCTCAATGATGCATAGATTATGACTAAAAAAAAAAGAAAAACTTAAATAACTCAAAAACGGCAACATGTAGCTATAGGAATAGCTAATGAAAACTGACGTATTTATAGTTGTAGAATCCAAAAATAAATAAAAAATTAGATCATTCTGTTTAAGATAACAAAGTTGACATCCATTTCCGGTCAACCGGAAGTGATATTTTGGTTAAGGTATTTCGCATTTATAGTTCCAATCGAACAGATACTGGTGCCAAAATCTCAAATATAAGTAAATAATAGAACATCATAAACTTTTAATGAACCAGTTACGTGGAATACCTGTATACTGACTTTCATAGAAGGTGATGAGGAACATTTCTTAGTGGACGTGTATTGACGGTGAAGAGTAAACATTGATTGTCAAGATGAAGTGATTCAGAAAAGAAACAATATAGTGAGCAAGATGAAGAAGAAAACCCAAGATCCAGGAGCTAAGACTTTTTTCGGAACAGATAAAAGAACCAGGTGGGCCAAAATTCCGAAAAAATATTCATACACATCGTGATCATACATCTTCTTGGTTTGGAACCATAGGAAACGCTCAAATCGCAATTGACAGCTGGAATATTTCACACTCCACTCAAACACAAATTTTTCAGAGAAAGGAACGTCATTTTTACAGACATCACTGAGCTAAAGGGTCTCATTGGTTTGCTGCATCTAGCAGAAGCTTTGAGATGGACGATTCCATCTCAAAGCTCCTGCTAGATTGGAGGAACTTTGGGAAAAAGGACACTTTCTACACGGCATTAAAAATTTAGTACCATAATGAATATCGAACAGTTGAAGATCATATATGTTGTCTTCCTTTCTAGTAGCAAGATCATCAATAGACCTTATTACTACAACAGTGCTTAAGGAATTCGATCGTTTTGTTCTAATTCGTAAAGTATTAGAGGAAGATGTGAAAAACTGTCAACGAAGCTAATAGCGCCTGGGGAACGTCACAATGGACTGTTTCCGAAGAAACCTCTGCTGTTGATTTAAAAATGCTGAACATGGGGATTTACTTTGAAAGCAGTCTGCAGGCGCTTTCTGTTTCAGCAATAAGTCAAACGAAGTGGCAAAAAGAATAAATAGTAATTGAAAAAGCTTCTTAGAAAAGTTTTTCCGTTTAAATTTAAAACATTAGTTTACCAACTGCGGCTTGGAGAACTACAACGAAGAACTGAAAGATACTTTATTTATACGGAGTAAAATAACTACAATTCATCCTAAACCCCGTGCTCTACCTAAAGGTACTATAAGAGAAGAATCCCTAGGATTATTAATAACAATAATATAATAAATCAGCGAGCTAACTAATGTTATTATGTTTGTGTCCAATGGTTTTAGTTAGATCTCCCAGGATTCGCCGAGGAGTAAAGGAAAACCATGGAAAACTTACTTTGGGATCAGGGCTCGGGAAGTAGCTCCAGACCTTATTGCTAATATTCAGCAAATTATTATTATTATCTTTCAGAGTTTGGAAAAGGAAACCTCCATGTCCCCTCAATAGTAGGATGGATCACCGTAATGATCTAAAAGCACATAAAATAACAGTAGTACATATTCTAATCTTTAGCAATAATTAAATTAAAGATTTATATTTAACATATTTACTCATACATCCCAACCTTGGTAATAGCTATGATTTAACACTAATTCAGAAAATATTCATACGTATCTATAGTACTACTCTACTAAATATCTGAATATCATGCCATAACCTATCTAATTCTTTAGTAGCATTACTAGAAAATTCCCACCCTACGATCGACTGGTTATCTCTAATAATATCTGTTATGCGTCGCGGCCAATATAACCCCTTAGCTAATGCCCTAACATCTGTACGCAACCGCCAATCATCAGTGAGTGGAGATTCAAATAAGTCATACTCCGCTGTATCTACCCCACCACGTTTACAATGCGAATCATTAACCCTCCCAATTCTACATAAGTATGGTTTAAAATTACCGTGACCCGTTGTTAATTTTCTCATCTGGTATGACAAATTAACTCACATTTCCCTAAAGCGTGTAACGTTGTCGATAAATTTTCTAGTTCTCCCCACCCCATTTAAAGTAATAACCCACATACCCTACTAATCACTTTATTCCAAATTTAGCCCTAAACGCTTTTTTTAACTACACTAGCCGAAATTAACCCATACCTAATTATCGCGGTATCTCCACTGGACACCGCCTCTTTCTCTAATTGAACCGCCCTCTCATTACCGATTGTACCTACGTGAACTCTAGTCCAAAAAATATTTATACCCAGATTAACAGATTTAGAACTAAAAGGCAGATAGATTCCAGTCTCTAAATGCAACAAAAAAGTTTTCGCTTATCACTGATGAAATTCATCATATCTGGCTTCCAAAAGACATAGATGCTGGATCTGCACCAGAAAAAAATGGTTTCAGAAGAATAACAATTTATGAATACAAAAAATGTTGCTCTGTTGACTTATGTGAAGATTCGAATTTAAGAAAATCCAACAGATTTGTTATTAGGTACTTGGGATGTGTTACATGTGGAGGGTGTAAACCTTTTTTGGACTAGGGCTCACTCAGGTGCAATCGGTAATGAGACGGCGAATCAATTAGCGAAAGAGGCGGCGTCTAAGGGGCATACACGGTCTGAAATTTACCATATCTAGCTCCCAAAAAAACCGTAGATACTGGACCTGCATCCGAAAAAATAGGTTTTTAGAAGAATAACAAACTACGAATACAAAATATTCGAATTTAAGAAAATCCAACTGATTTGTTATTACATACTTAGGGTATGTTACATGTGGGGAGCGTAAAACTTTTTTTTGGCTAGGGCTCACGTAGGTATAATCGGTAATGAGATGACGAATCAATTAGCGAAAAAGGCGCCGTCTAAAAGGCATACAAGGTCTGAAACTACTTCCCAGGTGCTGCTTCCAAAGTAAAGTTTTTCCATGGTTTCCCGTTACTCCTTGGTGAATACCGGAAGATAACTAAAGTCGTTCCATGGACTTACACATAACAATAGGGTAAGGCGGGGTCAGATGACGAATGGGGAAAGTAGACGAATTTAGTTTCTCTCACATTTTATCACAGATAGCAGCACGTCCCAGCGTGCATAAAAGTCCCCCAGTGACGAAAAATGTTACTCGCTAAATTAAACAAATGCGCGTGCGCGTTGATGCAAATTCTAGTAAAAAGTTCATGCACAACGTATTTCATTGTAATTTTTGAGTGTCAAAACGCAGGAAATCAGCATTTTACAGTAAATTTTTCAACTTATTTACTATAGCATTCTGAAAGTACCACTCAATAGCTATTAATTCATAAGAGACCCATATCTTCTACAATCGTTCTGGTTAATGATAAACGTTTTTTGGTAAAAATGGCGCGAGGAGGAAAGATGACGAATTTTCAACGGGGAAAGATGACGATTAATTTTTCGTCATCTTACCCCTACATGCCTTTTTGAATACTTATTTGTCATATTTTAAACGATTCATTACTTTTAATATTGTTTTTCTTTTATAATTATTATTTGTAAATTTGTATGGACTGAGTCTGAAATCTACATTGTGTAGGTATTTCGTGTGACTAAGGTTATATGCCCCCTTATAAATAATAAATAAATAAGTGTGTTTTCGAATCTAGACGAGAAACAACACTTCAAGCATCAATATGCCGCGAAAATACGTGCGAACCAGTGTCAGAAAACGTGGGAAAATAAGGACATGGAGCAGCCATATCAGATGTCGCACGCAAGGTTTCAAGTTTGAATGCTGCAGCAGTAAAATACAAAATACCTGAGCCTACATAAGGAGATATTTTTAAAAAAGTTCATCCCTCAGAAGGAGAAGAAATTGAAGTGGAATTCCCCAAAATTTAGGAAGGTTCAGAAAAACCTTTTCGCAGCACAAGTTGAAGAGCTCAAGGAATACGTGACTGACATTAACAAACGAGCCTTTGGCCTATCAAGAAAAGCAATTCGCTAGTATATGTTTCGATTATGCAGAAAAAATGGGGTGAGTCATAGATTAATGCAGAAAAAAAGAAGCGCTGGTGAAGGCTTCGTCAGGGAATTCATGAAAGAATGCGCACTGACTATGAGAAAACCTGAGCCCACATCAGTTGCTCGGCTCATGGCATTTAACCGAGTGAACGTTGGGAACTTTTATGAGTTACTTAGGGATGTCAGGTTGAAATACTTATTCACAGCTGAACAAATCTACAATGTCGAACTCAAAAGATTATCAGCCCTGTTGGTGCTCGCCGCGGGGTTACGGTTACCTGTGTGTGTGCCATGAGCGCCACTGGAAATTACATCCCTCCGTTTTTTATTTATCCAAGGGTGAGAATTAATCCGAAATTTTAGAAGGTATCCCACCAGGCACATATATCAGGATGGATGACATCTACCACTTTGTCACTATTTGAAGCATTTGCCTCACACACTCGCCCAAGTATTCAACATCCCATTCTACTTCTCATGGACAATCACGCCTCTCATGTCACCCTTGAAGCCATTCAATTTTGTAGAGAGAATGGAATAGCTATGCTCGGATTTCCATCTCACACCAGTCACCGATTGCAGCCCCTGGATGTGGGGTTTTATGGACATTTAAAGACTGCCTACAGTCAGGCGTGTAATGACTTTCTGGTACGGTCATTTCTTTTAACAGGAACTCCTGTAAAGAAGCGTTGGAACAGAAAAAAAAAGGAGCAAGAAGAGAAAGAGCTGAAAAGACAGAAAAAATTGACTAAGAAGACAAACAAAAAGAAACCACGACGTCAACTGAACTTTCCTTCAACTTTCTGACGACGAGCTTATCTCATTCCGTACCTTACATCGACACTGATGATGATATGGATCCGCCGGATTTCGAAGAAGATAAATTGTGCATCATATGCTCGGAAGAAGGAAAAGATGAATTGTGGTATCAGTGCTTTAAATGCTTTAAGTGGGCTCATTCTGAGTGTTTCGGATGGGATCAGAGAGAGGCCAGTCATAGCCCTATAAATGCGATTTCTGCACTTAATACCTCCTACGTCATGTTTCGTTTAATGTTTCAAAGTTTTATAAAAGCTTTTTTTGTTTTTTTTGAAGTTACATATTAATTATAAGGTATGTTTTTTAATATTTTTAAATCCCCAGGTTTGTTCCTCATCTCACCTCACCCTGTTCGTCATCTTACCCCAGCTAAGGGGTAAGATGACGAAAATGACATTTCTCGTAAAAACCGTGATTCGCTCCTTTGAAGATGAAAGAGGCAATTGAAAAAAAATGTTTGATATAAGCAAGATATGGATCACGTTCTCATAAAATTTTCAGTGCTTAATCCATTTAGAGTGGCTAGGATAAATCGTAGAAGCTTAACCTCGTCATCTTACCCGCCTTCCCTAACTAATAGCTGATCGATTTATTATATTTTTGCTACTATTATTGATAATTATAAAGGAAATTATTTAGTTAGAATAGGAACATTTCATGTAGTAATTAAAATAGGTAGCCTCGTGTTGTACCTTTGGATGAAGCATTTTAGTTTTTCATAAATAAAGTGTCTTCAATGCCCGTTTTCTGCTGATCTTCAGTTCAATGATTCCAAATGAATTTCGTTATAATTTAATTTAGCGACAGATTCAAAAAATATTTTTTTTTCTTATGAAGCTTTCTGAAGTAATTAGTAATTCATCATCAAACAATTAAATAACATGTTTCACGCTATCTCATCATTTAGGAAAAATTCTCAGCAACAGTTCTATAGCACTAAGTTTAGAAAATTATTGCTAAAGAAAATGTTCAATATTAAAGTAATCAGGAGTTATAAAGCCAACAATGAATCAAACGGACTTTTACAGTTTTCCCTAGGCGATATTTAAGCGTTCACTTCACGATAAATTAACGATACGTACCGGCAAAGTTTCCGGTCAGGAACTATTAGGTAGAACGAAGCGAATGGAAGGTCATTCAGTATGTACCCTCCTTCCAAGCAAAAATTCCCCTCGGGAAGGAATCTGGGCTTTTGCCGGTCACGAACCTTAGCGATTTCTTCACGCGAAAATTTTCTTTGTAGGGGAGCAGGTAGACTGCTCCAGAGGAAACCTATTTCGCGTTAATTAAGCGGTGATTAGGGGATAAGGTTGATGATAACCGAAGTGAAAAACAAACAAAACAAACAACGCGAAGTTCTGGGCGAGGCGGATGGAGGAAAGATTCCCTTCAAGATAAGCTTATTGTTTGAGAAAAGTAATGACGCTGAAATATGAAGTTGTGCCAAGTATAAACTGTATTTGAAGCTAAACAATTCAGTTAATTTATTATTGGGTTTGTTTTGCCTTCATAGCTGCAGGCGCAATGAGTCTTATGAGAAGCTGAAACTTTTGAGTTTACACAAATTTAAAAAGAGTTTTATACGCATGAATTTTTCCCCGTATTAACTGGGAAATGAATGGAGGTAAAAAGTAGCGGTAAAATCAAGGGAAAATGGGAACGATGTTGTACATATAACTTTCTCCTTTTAATTTTTTGAATTGTACCCCTGATCGTTTTCGATAGTTTGCAGACCTACTAACACGGTCATGTGCATTGAATGGAAGTATGTATTCTCAAAAAGTATTTCAGAAAAATGAAAGAAGTTACAGTCAAACCATAAATCATTGAAATCACTCCTAGCAATAAATTAGTTTAATTGCATGCATTGTAAACAGGTATGTATCCGTCAGGTCAGATGAAGGGAGTAATATCTAAAGGGTCTCTAAGGCCAAAAGCAAGCGCGAGTGGGATCACAACACCATCTTGAAATTGAATAGAAATGCCATCAAGCCGTACACTGATGGCCTCAAAACGGCAAAGGGACTGGAATAGGAATATATGGGCCTAGAACCAAGTACTTCGAAAGCTTGGGAAAATACTCAAGTATCTTCCAGGCGGAAATACACGCTATTGAAAGATGCGTCCAGTTCAATATTGATAGAAGTTATCGAAAGCATGCGATTATCATCATGTCGGCCATCAAAGCACTGAGTTCACATGCAATCAGTTCCAAGATAGTCTGGGAATGCCTAGGGAAATTAAACGGGCCAGGCAAAGGAATAAAGTAACTCCTGTGGGTTCCGGGTCATGAAGGAGTGGAAGAAAACGAGATAACGGATAGTCTCGCAAAAAAAGGGCTGGAATATCTTTTGTAAGGCCTGAACTCTTTTGCGGAATAAGTAGCAGTACAATACTGAAGAAACTGAAAAGAGAAATGGAGCAGAGAAAATTTAATTATTGGGAGAATCTCCAGAGAATGAGGTAAATTAATATTCTTCTGCGAACCTATAACCAGAAGAGGTTTACAGAATGCATCAACCTGAGTAAGAACAACGTTCGCATATTAACAAAAATACTTTCAGGCCATTGTAAACTAAAAAGACATCTGAGGAAGTTTGGATTCGCAAAGATCTGAATATAGATTTGTGGGAACAGCATGAAACATCCATCCATCTCCTCTCAGATTGCGTAGCGCTGTGCAACTCAAAGGCGTTGCACCTGGGAGCATGTGAAATCGAAGAGGGAGACTTATCTAACCTGGGGCCTTTTGATATCCTACACTTTCTGAAAGGAAAAGGATTGGAAGGCCAGCTGTAAAACAGCAAGAATAGGGGACCCAATAGATCTCTTAGGTCGCAGTGTAACATCACCCTCATACAAGGCCAAAATATTAAATAATTTATAAACTTGAATATTATGTCTTAATAGTAATTCCAATTTAAAATTGTTTGTGATATACATACACAAATCAGTATTCAGGCTGTCCAAAGTTATTTGCGCACTGTTGCTAACTTTGTTAGTATTGCAGGTACAATTTTGATCAAATTAGCAAAGATGTAGGGCTTTTTACGCTGATTAGAATCGTGTAATCAGAAAAAAACAATTTAAAATTGAGTTTATGAAATATAATAGGTAACTTTGTTTTTTTAAATGGATCATTCTGTACATTTGATCAACCGTTGATGGAAAACCAGGTTTGTATGCAATAGTGTTTAAAAGTATAACTCTAAAACCAAAAATAAAAGCGGTAGGACTCATATAATGATGGATTCGATTTAACAACCAAAATTTTGTTACTTGGTTAGTTAAGTTCCATAAATAAGTCTCGAATCGAGTTGGTAGGATTGGCATTGAAATAGGCCAAAATGTTAGTCCCAATTCTACATTGATAATATTTCCTTTCCAGGTTCTGCTTTTAAAAAAAAAAACATTTTCGTTCCCTCGGAATTTGCAAAATAATAGTATCGTCTGTCTGGTGGTATCTTGTTTGCAAACATTTCTCTGTAACATTCCAAGGCTCTGTTGCTGTTTCTTCTACATACAAAATTTGCTTCAAGCATATCACATTTCTCTGTATGACACGAAACCATTATGTATAATAAAAGTCAGTAACTGGAATAATAAATAAGTAAAAATGAACAAAAAACAACAATAACAAGGTACATGGTAATAAACCAATTTAGAGATAAAAAAATAAACACGAATTAGGTGAATAATTGGGCAGCAGCCAAATAAAAATAGTATTTTTCTTCTTAAATATTTTAGCTTTCGTAAAACATCGTATATATCGTAAATATTTCAAATTTACTGTCAGAATGACCAAATGATTTATCTGGTAATATTTATAGTGTAAATGTGGCTTTTTCATTTGCCCCTCTTAGTTTAAAAACAAACAATAAAATAATCATGCATTACGGATCACAACTATATGACTTTGTTAGATTGGTTCCTACCTAAAACGACCCTCCATTCGCATTGTTAATTTTTAAACATAGTATACATACATACGTTTTTGTTTCATCATTTAATGCTTTAAAGTGTCGCCTGGGTACGTAGGTGTGGAAGTCAATATTCACGAATAACACGCAATACTACTATGTGACTGAATAGGAAGCTTCAAGGGCATTTACGTGCCCCGTTGACAGCTCACGTTGACATCATTAATTAACGATCGTGCCCTCTGGCGAGACCAATAAAGATTAACCGATTAGTTCGCAGGGATCAGCCGATGAATTCGGTGTTGTTCGGAGATTCCGCTAGGCGACAATTTGAAGCTATCTAGTTGTTTAAGGAATTTAGTGAATTTTGGTGGACACGTTAACGTCATTATGAAGAACAACGAAGTTTTATAACTTAGGAAGTAGAACGGAAATTATTTTCTGTAGGTCACGCAAAATAGAGAAACAGAAAGGTGTAAGAAATGAGAAAAGTGAAGAAAGCTCTATGTTAACCTTTTGCCCTCCTCCCCAACCTGAATCTAAACGGGTTCTTAATAAATTACCTTCTTCTCTCATGTTTTCTATCATTCGGACATTTATCAGATATATCGTTTAAAAACCCATGTCAACAATAATATTCTGGTTGTGAGTTAACAGATAAAAATGTAAAATTTCAATGAATTTATTTTTACAAATCCCATATTCGAAAATACAACTTTATGACATTGATTTGAGTTGCTAAACTGTCACTTGTCAGGTAACTACAATAAGGGCCACGTGGTCCCATTTTATTGTTTTGGAACACTAAAGCATAAGAAAACCTTTACTGGTTTGAAGTCTTCGTATTCCGAAGTGCTTGGATGTCAAATAACTTTTCATCTAAGTATGAGTATTCTGGACACTGCAAGTGTGAACAAATTTATGGCTAGAGGTGATCATACTTGGTAGTCGGAAAATTATTATGTGCACTTCGGCAGCAAAGTATCTTCATCGAACTTGTTTGGTTGCTTGTCTTGGCTTCAAACTTGTTTGGATAGAGTGTTACTTTACTACTGAGATAAATTTGACAATATTTAGACTCACTAAAAAGATGAAAAACTCAAGATGATATTAACAAAATTCTTAGGATTCACAGGACATCAAAGAAATGAAGTTTATATGTTTGATTCACAAAAAGGTAATTAATTATAAAATATTCGTAATTGGACGATAAAAAAATTCGTTAGCAGGCTTGGAATTCGAGACAAAAAGCAGATACTGTCGATTGGGTAGGACGAACGAAGAGATATGAGCAATGAACGCTAGAAGCAACATCGGTGTAAGTCAATCCCAAAAAAAAAAGTGAAATCAGCGATATATACGTTAAATATTATATAAAAATGTGTCGAAAACGGCTTACCATGGCCTGTTATTCAGAAAAAGTCTTATTCAAGGAAAGCCACACACATTTTGAGAAAAGACGTGATGGATGATTTCATTATCCAAACCACACCAAATCGATCCTTGAATCAAATCCGGGAGTCTGTAGACGACTTGAACTCACCGGAAACCCATCCTGATTCAATCCCGGACCAGAACAGTAACGAGGAGTTTCTAAGATTCTTGATCCTCAAAACTGTGGATAAAATCGAATCAATTCTTGTTACCAACATCTGAAATCGAATCATCTTACTTACCCAAAAAAAGTTTAAAACTCTTATAAGTCAATTCCATTTTATTAAGTTAAACTTTTTCCAGCTCAAGTTCAACCTTCAACCATCTACAAAACATTACATAAATTAAAGTTGAGATAAATTATGAAATTTAACATTAAAGCTTGTTAATTCACAAAACCAAATATTGTGAACTGGAAAAAAAAACGATTTAGTAATCAGTTTTCTAAGATTGAACAAATAATAAAAGAAAGCTTACAAACCTAAGTTACTTACCTTTAATTATAATTGTACAAATTGTATTTTCTATATCAAATAATCACCCAATTTACATTTATTGTTCATTTATATCATAAGTTGATTAAGAAATTGGTATATTATTATTTATTTTATATAACTCTACCCATTCCATTTACCAACCAAATCATTGAAGGAGAAAGAATCAATAATTGATTACACATTTAAATCAGTCTTTTCAGCACTGCTCAGGAGCTTTTGAGCAATTTTCATGTGGAGTTTGAGCACTGCATAGGAACTTTTGAGCAACTTCCATGTGGAGTTTGAGCACGGCACAGAAGCTTTTGAACACTGCTCAGGAGCTTTTGAGCACTGCTCAGGAGCTTTTGAGCAACTTTCACGTGGAGCTTAAAGCTCAAGAGCTTTTTGAGCAACTTTCATGTTGAGCTTAAAGCTCAGGAGCTTTTTTGAGCAACTTTCATGTGGAGCTTAAAGCTCAGGAGCTTTTTTGAGCAACTTTCATGTGGAGTTTAAAGCTCAGGAGCTTTTTGAGCAACTTTCATGTGGAGTTTAAAGCTCAGGGGCTTTTTTGAGCAACTTTCATGTGGAGCTTAAAGCTTAGGACCTTTTTTGAACAACTTTCATGTGGAGTTTAAGCTCATGAGCTTTTTTTTAGCAACTTTCATGTGTAACTTAAAGCTCAGGAGCTTTTTTGAGCAACTTTCAGATGGAGCTTAAAGCTCGGGAGCTTTTTTGGGCAACTTTCATGTGGAGCTTAAAGCTCAGGAGCTTTTTTTGAGCAACTTTCATGTGGAGCTTAAAGCTCAGGAGCTTTTTTGAGCAACTTTCATGTGGAGCTTAAAGCTCAGGAGCTTTTTTGAGCAACTCTCATGTGGAGCTTAAAGCTCAGGAGCTTTTTTGAGCAAATTCATGTGGAGTTTGAGCACTGCTCAGGAGCTTTGAGCAACTTTCAGGTGGAGTTTGAGCACGATCAGGAGCTTTGAGCACTGCTCAGGAGCTTTTGAGCAACTTTCATGTGGAGTTTGAGCACTGCTCAGGAGCTTTTGAGCAACTTTCATGTGGAGTTTGAGCACTGCTCAGGAGCTTTTGAGCAACTTTCATGTGGAGTTTGAGCACTGTTCAGTAGCTTTTGAGCAACTTTCATGTGGATCTTTAGCACTGCTCAGTCTTTATTGTGTTGCTTTGGTGCATAAATAACTAAGTTAATGATAAAAATAAAGTAGACTAAATGGAACGTCTCCATTTAATGGCAGGTAAAAAGTCAATAGATTCAAAAACCCTAATGACAGAATTTTGACGTTACAACTTGCAAAACGCTTTTTGTCTTTTCGTATTTGTCGATTTTTTATGTCTTCATTCACGGAACTATAGTACTACTAGGTGACTTTAAAAGCATTTGACTAATAAATTGAATATGTATACTTTTACGTATCTTAAAGGCAATTCATTTTAAAATATCATATTTGTGAAGGTCCAAAACGGTTACGAAAAATTACACATTGAGCTGTTAGGAATAATAATTAGGAAACAAAGGTGAGTGCGATTCTGACTTAATTTGCACCAGAAGGCAACGATGTAAATCCGCTCTTGATGCAAGGTGGTTGCGGCCCAATTAGCAAACTAAGCTACCGAATAAAAGATTTAAACAACTTAGGGCCCGTTAATCGATGGGAAAATACACAGACGAATGTTGAGATTAGTCGAGTTTGTTGAGAAATTAGCTTAGGGGGAGGCTGATTCGATTAGCGACTTACTTCCGAACGTTCGGCGATTAATTAGGGCGAAAGTAACGTTCGACGCCTGACTCAATCGTCCGCGATGACGGCAAAGTTTCGATCGTTAGGCGATTTAGATTTCGACTTTTTCATTTTCGTGATAACGACAAAGGTAGCCGTTTGGAGTCGGATTACGTTTTGCAATGCTGTCGATAAAATTACGAAAAATGTTAGTAATAAACATAGTCATCAATAGATACTTAACTTTGTAAAAATAAACGTAAAAAGGATTTTCATTAAAAAAAAGGAGTGTTACTTATAGTAACACTCCTTAAATAATTGACATATAGCACATCATGTGAGTATGCCACATTCTAATTTTCCTAGTAGATTAGCTGATCAATTTGGTTTACTGAAAATTAGTAATACTTCAATGATAATGTTGAAATATAATACTGGATTTATTTTTACAATCTAAAGCTAAAGTTAGCCATATAAAGGATTTTAGACAACAGTCTGTCTGAATCGCCCTATCCACGCTATCATGTATAAATAATCTAATTCTCTAATCATTCATTAAGAGCCTCAAGATATTTCTCCAGACACACTAATAAGTACACTCCTCTTGAATGATCAGCATTTTTAACATAAAACCTTGAATCCAACAATTAAAGATTTGTTTTTATTTTTGGAAGTAGAAGTGAATGATTTCGGTATATCAATTAACAACCAACATGTGGTCTTGCTTATGACCTATTTCATTCATTTTAATAGAAAAGCAGTAGTAAATATTAAAGGGAAAGATAGCACAAATGTAACCAGGAGTCACCACTCTTCTGTAATAAATTTAGATTGTGGCATTCCTCAGGGTTCAATACTAGATCTAACTCTTTTCATTAAATATGTTAACTATTTAGAGTACAATTTTATGATCATGGCAAAATGTTATTAAGTAAACTCACTTCTGCACTTTACGGGCTTATACATATGCTTGAGAAATAACGTAAAAATTTAAGTTCACTCCGACAATTTTATTTTGCGTATGTGCGGTCGCGTCTTCCGTATGGAGTTACTTTTTGGGGTGCAGCAGGAAAAGTATTTCTCTTTCGAAAAATTATTCGTTATGTTGGATGTGTCGTCGTTTGTTTCTTGCCGTCCACTGTTTCAACCACTTGGTGCTCTGCCATTATCCTCCTTGTACATATATGAAACATTAGTATTTAAAAAAAATAATGAACAGAATTCTAAAAACACTTCAGACATTTACAAAGCCATAACCACTCGCAGCAGTGATGATTAAAGTGTACCATTGCATAATACTGCGATTTTTGAATTAAGCCCTGAATGTAGAGGAATCACATTATAACAAGGTGATTCTCAATATATGCGACAACTTTAAGCGTGATTCCTGGGTTATTTTGATCATAAAAGTTCATAAGAACATAGTGTCCAAAATCGCTTAGTTCCTAAAGTTGTACAATGTTTAATGGTAAGTTAACATAATTAACGTTTTTATTATAAATTAACAAATAATTAGTAAAACAAAATTAACTTATACTAACTGTTGAATATGACCGCCCCCTACTGCAATACAAGCTTCTATCCTCCGTTTTATTGACTGGCGAGTCCCTTCTAAAATACTAGGGGTATTTAGAATTGTTTGAAAAGCTGCGATAATACGATTACGAGTCGTATAAACTAATGATTTAAGGTGACCCCAGAGAAAAAAGTCCATAGAATTTAAGTCTGGGACCTGTGAGGCCACGGTTGTGGATCTTCCCGTCCTATCCACCGATCTGGATACGTATTATCCAAAAACTCGCGAGCAACTAAACTAAAATGCGCTGGAGCACCGTCTTGCATAAAAATACATTTGTAATCTTAATTGCAACGGAACTTCTTCCAGCAGTAGGGGTAGCTCCTCTTCAAGAAAATTGCGTATACACCTTGCCATTTAAACCGCATCGGTAAAAAATGGCGGACCTATCAAGTGATCTCCAACAATTCCGGCCCACACATTGACAGAGAATTGATGTTGATGACGGGCAACCAACTGTGATATTATATCGTGTTAGTCATAGTTCATAATTTATTATTAAACATTCAATAACTTTAAAACCAAACCATTTTGGACACATACTTATATGAACTTTTGTGATCAAAACAACCTCAAGAATCAGCTCTTAAAGTTTGTCGCATATATTGAAAATCACCCTGTATAATAATTGCCAAAAAATGTAAAAATTGTAACCCGTATTCCTGAGTTCAAATTTGAATTAAAGCATTCTAAGCCTTCATAACTTTTATACAATTCAGGAATATTTATATTTTAGAGCGTATTTAAATTGTTATTTATATTTTATTTATATTATTTTATTCTATCGATTGTATTTGACAATGTCCATGTTCTATCTTAGAGCTATTGTGTACAATTGTTTTACGTATGCAACGCTGTTAAATGTTGTAAATGTAAAATAAGAGCAAGCAGAGGAAATTATCTTTATAATCCAAATCCACTGTAGACAATGCGTGCTTGCATATAAGTAAAATTTACAGGGCACTTTTATTAGTACCAAATTACTTGGATCCTAATTTAACCCAGCATTACTTCTTACTTCTGACCGTGTTGGTGCCAGTATTGTGTAGGTATTCTTTTTCTAAGGCGTGTAATTTAACAGGTGTGAAAATTAATATACCATATTTGAGCAATCATTATCGGCGTGTGCCACTTTATTGACATAGGGCAAAGTACACAGAATACACTTTACTGGAGTGAATTATTACGATTCCGATGCCACACAAATTATTATTTATTTATAAACAAAGGAAACTGAATTAATAAATTTAAGTATTATTGTTTAGCGATACTATCAAATTAACCGCATTATTGTTTAAATAGAATTATTTCGATTTATAAATAAAGATTCAATCAACTCACTCGAACGCCAGGCAATTTTGGCATCCAGATATAAGAATTCTAAACACCATTAAGTGCAAGTATGTTAACTATGGCAAATAATAGTCGAAAAATATTGTACGCACCCCGGTACTAAAATGCCTTTATCAAACTGGTTTGATAAATTGTCACTTTACTATCATGGTACATAAATAATTATTTTCGCGAAATATACTTTCGGTTTTATTTATTTAAATAGGGACACAGGTAGCCTTTCTTGTAATAACAGAGAGCAGCAGTAAAGAGAAAAAGGCCCTAAAATAATTCGTCTCTTATTCGGAGTTTAAATATTCAAAATGCCATCGGAACTTCAAATAAGTAAAATGCAAAAAAAATGTTAATAAAATTTCATTTATTTCCAATATTTTGTTTCTATTTATGCTTCCTACAATCTCAAACCATAAAAAAGTAAGCTTTACATTGGCGTGAGTTTTCTGAAATCTGACTTTCGCAAATGTTGAGGAATTACTGCATTCAAAGGGAAAGCATTAGCTAAAAGCCAGTCAACTTTCAGCAACACTTTCGTTAATATTACATATTTTAAAGTTATCATATACCGTATCACTTTGACACCTTTGTAACATCAGCAAATATCACAAAATCAGTTGACGAACATGTTATTTGCATAGGTGGTACTGCAAAACACCTTCCCTAGTAACCAAATTTAAATTTCCCGCCTTTATTTCTGTGAATTCAACGTAAAGGTGTTAAAATAAGTATGAATGTAATACAAAATGGTAGATAGTTTTATGTTTTAACGTCAAAGTTGCTAAAAATAATTGCGAGAGATTTAAAGTTGGTTATTTGAGTTGTATATTATTATTATTATTAGTATTATATGGACATAAAACGAATTGAAAAGTCTGAATTCTATTCTCTTCTAATATTACCAAAATTTCTTCTCACTTCCCCCAAATTGTATAACTGACATTTGATAATTACGCATTGCTATTGTAATCATGTGGATGATTGTAGAGGGGATAATAGCAGCAAAACTCATATTTCTTAGGCGCGGAACACTGCAATCATTGGTGTGCTTGTGGTCTTACTGTATCTTTTTTGATATTTTTTTAAAAATATTTTTAATGAACGCATATGACTATCTGCAAGACTACCAGCTACCGAAAACTTGGAAAAAAACCGAGAGACAATTTGTGGTCGTATGGTAAAGCAATATGGAGAACAAATACATGAATGCATTTACAGCATAATTTATTAGGTATATTTTTACCCACAATTTCTAAATAATTCATGAATAAAGAGGACTATCGCAGCCATGGACAGATCGCGACAAAATACGTGAAGCTCCCAGCAAAACTTTTATGGGTACATTTTATATTTTCACTAAAACTTACTTTCACTTTTTTGGTGGTTCTTAATTGTGGTAGTTTGCGATTGACTTATAATCTGATCGTGTGGCCAATAATCTTAATAAGCCTGTGCATTCCTTTGCTATTGTATCTTGAAACTATGAGTTCAAGAATGTTGTATGATGAAAGTTAAATAATTGATTACGAGAAAAATATTGGAATAGATGAATACAAAAAGAAAAAAAAAGGAATTACAAGGAATGCAAAACCAAATTTTAAAATCTGAGATAGTCATAAAGAAGGTACACAAGTATGTTTGAAAATGTAATAAGCGAAAGTAAAATTCACTGTCACAATTTTGCAAAAAGCTACTGTGTAGAAAAGTGACCTTGTTTTTGCTTTTCCAATTCATGAAATCCTTTGATTGTTTTCTTTTTTCGTGTTTTTCCTTTTTACGGCTTTTCAAATGTTGCTCCTTATTTTTTTATCTTTTTTAGTTTGGAATAAATTCTTTCACTGCCTACAAAAGGCTCGGAATTTAGTTTTCCTCTTCTTTTGGGGTCTTAGGCCATATTAAGTAACTGTGAAGAGCTAGGTCATCATTTTCACCAAATAAAATAAATTACGCAGTAAAAATCAATTTACGGCACATGCTGACTACACTAATGTTGGGCGTGCCTAACACTACACTATCAAAACAGTTAAAAAAATACTGGTGTTCGGCACCCTTATGTCAAATACTAGAAAAAGTTTGTTTATTTTATTAGCGCCTAGTATATTTTTTGTTTTGTCATTAATATTGTCGTTTTGCTAGAACTATTCGCTATTTTTTGGAAACTTAATAAAATATGGATCTAAATTTAGCAATATTGTGAGAAGTAATATATGCCGGAAAAGAACAAATGCTAAATCATACATGATCTAGACATGAAACCCGTGTGTAAGTTAACCAATACGTTGCAATAAATCCGCTCCTCTGAAGTACAATAGTAGTTAGAGCTAAAGTTTACAACTAGAAAAGTTTCGTACGTATAATCGAGTTTAAAACCAAACAAAAGAATCCACACTAAAAACTAACGAAATCCGCGCGGCAAACTCCCGCATTCCAGCTGATCCATCCACCGGATACAAACTAAAACCCAATTTAAGTGATCTTATCTCCGCGATCCTGCCAGAAGAAGGAAAAATCCAGACGAAGGCCACCCCCAGGTCTTGGATTACGTTTAATTTTTTTAGTTATCTAAATGCTAATCTTTTGAAAGCTTTCTGAACCGAAACTTTTCTTCCACCAAGCCGTGGCCCTTTCTCCAATTATAAAATCGGACCTCGATCCTTTAGAATTCCTTCGGTCGCGTCCACCAAGTACGTTTTCATGTTTCAGAAGTTTTAGTTATTAAAAAGTTCGCAGGAGAATTACTGGGAATGAGTTACTAAATCGTTGTTTCGCATTAAATAAACGAAATAACAATATTGAGTTGCTTTAAAAGAAACATACGTTTGTTTCTTGTTTGTACTTACCTTAAGCACGTTTCAAAGTTGGCCCGTTATTTTCTTTTTGTTTGTGACTTTGTCGGTTTAGTATTCTCTTGAGTAAGCATTTCCGACTGTGTATGTATTTTTAATTTAATTAAAACTTAAAGTATTTTGTGATATTTCTACCGATATGTTCCCTTGTGCTGAACATTTCAGAATTTTTAATAATATCCAAAGAATATGCCGCAGATGCAAGAATAAGTTTTATAAGGAATCGTTTTTATGAGAGTTATTTGTATCTAATAAATGAAGTTCTTTTTGCCAATTACTGTTATATGATAAACTGCAGTTCAATGGGATATTTTAAGGATGCTTCTTCAATCATTTTCTGGATTACAAAAGGTTATTCAATGTCTTTGGTAGATTCGAAGAAAAAATGATCTGAACGATGCAAGCCTGAGCGAGCAAGAGAGAAAAAGGTTCCTAATAGTGGAAGGAGCCATTTATCCCCGATATCTTCCCTCTTGCTCGCTTAGGCTCGCATCCTTCATTTATTTTTTTCTTCAAGTCTACGAACGTTCTATCGTTATTATAGGTAGGGTCAAGAAGACCAATGAGCACTCAAAATTTTCAACAAGGCTGTTTTCTTATTCAATCGTTTTGAAGGTAAACACGTTATAGCGATATAGCGCATCTATCGCATTAATGTAAAGATCTAAACATTGAAGTATGCCAGAAAATTACTAACCAAAAATTATATGCAACAAAAGGAGAAACAATGTATTGCTACTCACTTTCCCTTTTCAAATGAGACAAGTGCATACTAGACTAGTAAGTCTAATTATACATTTATTTTATGTAAAAATTTTGCATATTGTCGCAATTTTTTTGCATATATGCCCCAGGTTTATTGGTCTCTAATCATAACAAACAAAAACAAATTGTATCTAATAATTTTCTAAATACAGTAAGCGAAATTTCTATAGTTCCACAACAACTGTTGAACAGAATGTGGTTTTTCTTAAAATCTTCGGCAAACTATGCATTGAAGCTAATGCTTAATTGCACTGAAAGGCCAACGCAAGAGGGGATATCAATGAAAAAATTTATTACACTTTCTACAGAAAATACTTACAATAATGATAACTTAAAACAACGCGAAATTTCTATAGGTCCACTAACAAAATGAATAAATGAAATAAAAAAATTATAATTTTTGCTAAAATTAGTACTTAGTGTTGGATCCTTTATTCAAAATAACCTAAAAAGTCATGTTCTTCATACTATCAACTCTATCAACTTTATCAATATTGACACAGGAATCTCATCCCAACACTTTGTTATCGCAGATTTCAGTTCTTTAACGCTATTGTATTGTTTATTATTGGCATATACTTTCCTAGCCAATATTCCCCAAAGATTCTCGATGGGGTTCAGGTCAGGTGAGCGAGCGGGCCATTGCATTAAGGTGATTTCCTTTTGGTGGAACCACTCCTTCGTTCGTCTGGAAGAATGAATAGGTGCGTTGTCTTGCTGAAATATCCAGTCTTGCGACGGCATTTGTTCACCAAAGTCTATTAGAACCATTTCTAGAAGTTCTATATAAGAACCCGAATTCATTCGTGTATTTATAAAACATATAGGAGTTTTATTGTTATGGGTAAAAGCTGCCCAAACCATTACACTACCGCCACCAAAATTTCTACTCATCGCAACTTCAGTGTTCTTCTTATGGAAATCGTGCCAATAGTATTTGAAACCATCAGGCCCGTCCAAATTAAATTTCTTCTCGTCCGAAAATATGACGTTCTTCCATTCACAATCCCAATTCATATGATCTTGCGCAAATTTCAGTCTTGCTTGTTTGTGTGTCTCTTTTAAGGGTGGTTTTGGAGCCTTTTTTACCCATCGAAAACGTTTACTTCGGACAAAATTTGTTGTACACATCTCTTAGTTACTGGTAAATTTAAATCACATTTTATTTGTTGTGCAGTTACATTACCAGAAGAAGCTAACCGAAATATCGATGAGTGCTGTCTGCGCGTTAGTTTTTTATTCCCTCCTTTAGCCCGATCTTTGCCGTAGAAATCACCCAACCTTACAAAATTATTGATAAGGTGATGGGATCGTCCTATTTTTTTTTGCCTATTGCCCGGTTTGACAAACCCATTTCTTATTAATATAAATAACAATTTATTTTTGTTTTTTCGGCATCAGTTAGCAATTTACCTCTCGGCATTGTTATTAACTGATATACTTTAATGTTATATGTATGTTTTTAGCACTAAATACAGTTTATAAAGTGTTTGGAAATTGTTTACACTAGCAAAGAATGCCTAACTTCATGCACCATATATCTAGCTCGGTGGCACTATAGAAATTTCGCTCATACTTATACGTTAATTTTACGCTACTTGCTCTATTTTTCTAAGAATTGTAATATAGATAAAATAATATCTCTGCCATTTGATTATGTTCTATAATGAAATTCTAGGTAGTTCCCAACTATTAGTGTTGCTAAATGTTTATACAGGAACTACAAAATCATGTGGAACTATAGAAACTTCGCTTACTGTAGATGGAGCTTAGAGATGCGCAGTATTAGAATCATATGAGGATCGCCATTTTGATGTATAACAGTGCCGTTGTAAAAGAATTTAAACACGGACATACTGGTAATATTTTTAAATTAAAAAATAGAAAAATGCACATACTTCACTTTGATACTACTGTTATATTATATACACAACAGAAATCGTACTTTCTACAGCTGCACTGAGAAAAATTAGTTAAGTAAACTGTTTACTTGATAAAAAATCATTTACAAAATATAAATTTTGCTTACAACTATTCTGCTCAATTAATACCTGCAATTAAACCCAGTTTCCTGAATGCAAGTTCTTACTGTATATAGTGCTCTTATTAACGGCTATTACACAGCGTACCTAACAAATTCATGTGAAATAATCGTAATCAAATTCTTGATTTGTGGTAAGTAACGTACTACTTGCGACTACTGGTACTGTATCTAACTACAGCATATACTTAGTACAAGTAACAACAATATTGATTGCTATTAAAGTCATTATTTTCATAAATAGGTAGTAACTTGCCATAACTATGATTATTTGAGTTTTGCTGCACCCCGTGTGTTTTCGGGCAGCATTGGTATTTTTACTGTTTTGCACCTAACGGTCATAAATCGTGTTGAATCACGTACACGCGATAGACATAGACGCATAAACCTTCTGTGCTTAATAAAGGTGTTTGATTATTAATACTCAATAATACCTGTGTTAGAAGTTAGAAATAGAAGAATTGCTTTCATCTTGGGACTTCAACTACATTGCTTAAATGAATTTTACACAGGTAACATACGTGGTTCATCTTTTGATATGCACCTTTCATAATGATAAACAATATATTACAATGTATTAAACATTTAAAAGTACCGACAAGTTGCATAAGGATTCCATTCAATCAGTAGGAGTACCTAACTGTTATCCTTCTTGCTTTGAAACGTCTGTTCAGGTTATTCGGTTATTTACTTGTTCTTTGCTTCACATTACATTAATATTAAGTAGTCACTGTGTTTGTCCTCTACAAAATAAAACTATTACTAATAATACTGCGTTTTTTTCTTAAATAATAAGTATTATGTATCATCTTTAGCAAATTAAATGCGAATTTAAGCTCCGCAAATCTTCGATTATTAATGCAATGGAAGCTACAGCACACTGAAATAATAATTAAACATTATTTGCAAACAATTCTGAATTAAGCATTGCTCGGAACGCAGTAGGTACTACAGTTGCGGTTGCATAAATAATCGAAGGTTTGTGGAGCTTCAATAATTTCTTAAAGATGATACATACATGAGATAACATTGGAGATTGATTGTAAGCTACATATTAAGCAGCTAGTAAAATCATTAACGGTATAGGTTTAAATTAAAGTATTTGCATTTTAAAGTATATGTATACAGCAAAGAAACAATTACGTTTTTCTTTCATGATTATTAACATTTTGCGTTTCTATTATTTATATTAAAATAAATTCTACTAACTTATCGTCTAACATTTATATAGATCTCTTTTACAATTTGCAAGTTGGTAAGAAATGAGTATGGTGCCATGCGCTTTTTTTATTGCACCCTAATTAGTTTAACAGGAGAATATAAGACATCTTTGCATATTGCTGTTTAGCATTGTACAATCTTAAAACGAGTTTTAAAATATGTATGAAATTCATAAATATATAACGTGGAAATAAATTTCAGGATGTATATTTCACTAAATTCTGTATATTAACGGCTTGGGACCGGTTTCGTGCCTAATCTTTAGGCCAGAATTGATATATAATCACTATTAAAAACTGTCCAAAACTAACTTAACATTGATTACCAATTCCGGCCTGAAGATATGTCTTTAGGCACGAAACCAGTCGCAAACAGTTACTAAATTGTATATTGTGAGACATAGAACCCCAATTTATTTTTCTACGTTATCAATTATTCACACAGAGTACGCAGCTAGTAAGCTGTTTAATAAATATTTACTCCTCGTTTCATACACTATCTGTTATTGAACAACAAATTTAAGGTAAGTATATTATATATTTGTAGCAAACCATTGCCTTCTATAAATCAGGTGTTTAGTGACCGTGCATTAATGATACTGTTTCCTTATCACAAGTAATCCAAATAGCTTGCATTAATTATGAAGGTGTGATAGCCGTTATGGAATAGTTCACTCACAGCACAACACCTAGTACTTGACATGGGCAAATCTTTTACTTACTGCAACTGCATATATTCTTTGGCTTAACTACTTCAGTTCAATTATCATAAGTAACTTCATAAATTACCGGTATGAAGCAGACCGTAAGTAATTTAGATTGCTTCTTGTTAGTATCAGTGTTTAGGATCTCTTTTTTACTAGTGCTAAGTAATCTGTGCTTTTGTCCCCTCTTCAGCTGAACTTTTTAATTACGATAATTATATTTTTATTTATGATTACTAATTTTTTTTTTCTCAGTGTGGAAAGGCATATTTAATTCAAATTATTAATTTAAAGTTTTTAGGTCATTTTAATATTTGTATGTTTTTTTTTTTGATTGGTGTCTAAACAATATGAGTTTGTTTAATCTTTTTTTTATTAATTCGTCTTACAGTTCTCGCCTTATTTTTTTACTAAATTATAAAACCGTATTTTACAATAACACTTGATGATCACTTTTGTTAATAAGATCAATGCTCTTCAAGGACATTTGACATTGGTAATATAAAATTAACAATATTCTTATTCCTCGAATTAGTTTGTACTATTAATCCATCTGAAATAGAATGGATGTCATATCTATGTTTTGTATCAACAGTGCAGAAATACCTTTATTCTTTCGTTGCAGTTTAAATTTGTTTTCTCTTAGAATCTCTACAAGAGACATTAACTGCAGTAAGCACTCTTCAGAAAGGAGAATGAGATAAAGTTATATCACATACCCATAGCAAGTAGATTATAGTTGGCTCTTACTGCTGGAAACTGATGTCAGTACCAGGGATAATAATCTAGGAATGCTTTTACTTCCAGGTATACAACAAGATATTCCACAATATAAATGTTAATTCATATCTATAGATTCGCAATAATAATACCATAAACCTCACTGAATCTTTTCTTTATACTTGAGCTCTCTTAACAGACAACAGATATTGAAAAGCAGTGCAATGAAATATTTTTCATATACAACTTATTAGTCAATAAATTAGCTAACCTCACACTAATAAAGTATCATTTACTAAAAAACTTTAGTCCAAATAGCACTATAAATATGAAATGTTACAGTATAACTTCAAGAACGCAAGAATAGCTTTTGGTTTCTGAAAGAAGAGATCGTATAAACAATCTATTAAAATTAACAGTTTACTAGTAACCTTTATGTTCACTGCATGTAACTATGAATACTTTTGAGTAATCTAAATTCTTTAACAAAGTGCTCATCATCGCAATTATTCCAATGGTTTATACGAAATCCTCTAATAGTATATTGCTTGTCACGATTAAATATTTCAATTAGGTTGACTAAAACTTCTTCCACGAACTCTTCAATATGTGCGTACTTTTCGTTCGTAAATAATTTCAAACTTGTAAACATAACATAGTTTTTCGGTTGTATCGATAACATTCGTATATTTCCATGTCCTATTAACTAGTGATAGTCACTGTACTTGTTGGCTGCCTCAACCATTCAATTACATTTTAGAAGAATAAACTGGTTTAGTACCTACATATTTTTTTTTTAGTTATTGGAAAGACCATTATTTCAGTTATTCAACTAATTACGTTTATTACGGGTTTAAAATAAGTTAATTAATAATGAAATAAATAATAAAAACACTAAATAATGGTAAAATTTCAATATGTCATACGACAAATCAATCAAAACCGGTTTGCGGTATATCTGGTTGCCTACTCGCCAGTTACCAATGCATTGGCAATTTGTTTTTTAACTTTATACATAGGGAAATTGTATGTGTAATAGAAAAAAAGAAGAACTCTGTATAGTACAGATATACCAGAGATACGCAAAACAAAGTTGAGAATATAAACACGGTGTGAAAAGCGAATCTTACAAGGCAACATAGATTAGTAAAAGCAATAATCAGATATGACCAACGTTAGTATAAAATAGATATACAAAATTACACAAAAATTCAGCTTCAGGGCAGTCTTACAGAAAAATCAGTTCAAATAAGTACATTCGAGGAAATAGGATGTCTTTGTTGTTGTCAAATGTGTCAATTGAAGCCACAAAGCTTGATAAACGATAATTTATCTATGCCTAAACGTCTTTAGCGCACTCCTCTAGTAAAACTCTTTGTCTTCTACAAGCTATATTTATATACATTCCTATGCTTTTCATTCAGTCAGATCTTTCGCAGTGTTTCCCATACATTAGGGGCGACGATATGAAGTCATCTCGAGACATCAGTCTCCGTAAAATTCGGCGAAAAAAAGCCGCGACAGGCCCATGTATCAAGCGGCGACCTCGAGGAGGGATTGGCGCAACCGGTAGGGGGCGAAATGTGGGGCTGCGCTACGTGCCTTGGTATATCCTGACAGCCGGGTTATATGAAGGGTGAAATTAGGTGAACCGAAAGTGTTTCCCTCTCGCGGGGCGGAAAACAAACGCGAACAGATAGAGAAATATGTGACAGCTGATAAGCGTGGCGGCAGCAAATCGTTCTTCCGCCATTTTGTGCTTTTGCCGTGGCTTACGAAATGAACCGTGATAATTGGATTCCGTTATGGGATGCCTGTCAAAAACTTGAAAGGGGGGAGCGAACTTTTTATTTTGTATACCGAGTATTTTGAAGTTTATGCCACACTGTGGATAAATAAAGCATACACTCAGAGAAATACGTGCATTGATTCAACAAAAAAATGGTAAATTTAACAACAATTTTTGTTTAAATACGGCGAAAAGGGTTTTTTGTTTGAACGAACATAAAGACTAATATTAAGTTATTTTTATCGGTTGAAAAACAAAATTTAGAAATAACACAACAATTAAAAATACGGGAAAATGTCAGGGGTATGAATTTGCAATATTGAGCATAAGATTAGCAGGTGAATTTTGATTGTAGCTTTGTTGTAGTTGTAGGTAGGGCAAACGTAGCTGAAAAACAAGCAGCCAAACGTGCAACATGAAAATTAAAACATGACAAAAGATGAGGTGAGTCAACCAAGCCATTAACCACTTTGTGCACAAATCGTGCGCTATGGACTTTACGACGCTCAGCAAGGAATTGTATATTGTGTCTATTTAGAAGGTTTAGGTAATAATCAATACTCCGAGAAGGATACATGCCATCAATTTTAAAGGATAGAAATTTCAGGAACTTACGTTGTACTTTCTCAATAGTTAATTCATGGCAAATATAGTCGGGTGACCAAACGATACAGGCATACAATGCTCACAATGAAAGCGAAATACTGTGCTTTAAGAGTCGGGCAATTGGTGAAATAGCGAAACGATCGCATGACAAAGCCAGGACTTCTTAAGGAGCGCACACAAAGGTTGTCAATGAGAAGAAAAAAAGAGATATTCCTCAAATAATATACCAAAATCTTTGGCTTCATCAAGCTTTTCGAGAGTGATGTTGTTAATCGTATACGATGAAGGAAAAATATCACGTTTTCGGGAATAAGAAACCACACAGCACTTACTGACATTAATCTTAAGCGAATTAGTAGAACAGCAATCGGCAAAATCATCCAAATCATGCTGCAATGAGTCAGTATCTTCTGCAGTACTAATAACTCTATAAATTTTAATATCGTCTGCGTAAGCTAGAATCGAGCATCGGAGAATATTAAGGAGATCATCAGTATAGACAGCAAAAAGTAGGGGACCCAGGTTTGACCGTTGGGGAACACCGAAAGAGAAGCAAACTCATACGACCTAAGGCAATTGAAATAGATGTAATTGGTCTTATCCGTTAAGTACGACGATATCAAGCGACAGGAAGCAAGGGTCACTCCAAATGCAGTTAGTTTTTGCAGCAACAATTGGTGATCTATTTTGTCGAAAGCGCTAGAAAGCTCAGTATATTATATCACGTCCACTTGGTTATACATATCTATCAAGTTGGTCCGCTAAATATTGTGTAATAGTGACAAGATTAGTTACTGTACACCTACCAGGCAAGTATTAATGAGTGATTGTTTCGAATTATCGACATAAAAACAAAATTGTATTTGAAGTCGTTTGTACGCCATTCTACAGTTGTGATTGTTGTGGCTATTTTAAAAAAATAAATATTAAATTGTCTTATAGCAGTTTGTCTTATTTAGAAGTATGTCATAAATATAATATGAATAATATGATTCATAATAAATTTAGATTATTTATTTTTTTTTTGGTTGGGATTAAAAAAATTTAAATAGATTTTTTGTATGTTTTCTTAAATATTTTATTAAAATATTGGACATTTTTATTTAGTACTGTGTTTAAAGAAATTAACAATTGTTACAATGGAAGCTATATTTTACTTTCAAATTTTCCACCATTTTTTAAATAGTTTAACTTTTGTAATGTGATATGGGCTGTGTACTATCTACTGTTTCATTAATCGACTTTAGTAGTTCTACATTGCACTTATACAGGTATACAACAGTATCATTTTGAATACGGCTTTCCATATAAACCATTAGAATACTAGCAATACGTTGTCAAATCGTACTGATTATTTTAAGCGAATCATGTGACGCGCGCCCCCCTTCACAACGGTCGACTTGCCCACGCTCGGCATTCAACAGTCTGCTCTCGCCGAGGAAACATCATTTCAGAGATTGCCACTTGAGACACTTTCACCGATAATAATTGCATCCTATTCATGTTACGTGCAACAGTGCATAATTTGTAAATAATCATAATATGCACAATTTGGTGCTACCTATTCTTTTCTATACTAGGGGTTGTGCAAGAAACATGCCAATGTAGGAAGAAATATTGGGAATTTATGATATAATGTAAATATTCAACTAAATAAACCTGTGATAACAATCAATACAATACAAAGATTTGAATTGTTCTAAACTAAAATAAAAAAAAAAAGGTTCTTATAATATAAATTAAAAATATCTTCTAAATTTAAAGAATATAGAGATTCTTTAAAAAAAAACTGAATAAATATAATCCGCAAGAAAATTAAGAAGTTTCCGAAATTAACTAAAACCTTTAATTTAATTAATTGAATTTGAAAAAGAGACGATTTTTAGCAACATGTTTGCCAACAAATCGCCTCTTTTCCCGGCAATACCCCATATACAGCCCGGTTATACGTGTAAAAGTGTTAGTAGTCACACTGTCAAGACCATAAATATTTGTTGGCGTAGGTCGTTAAGGGTATGAACTCCTTCGTGAAGTCATAAAAGATTGAGAGCGTCAAATCGGTAGATCATAGGAGGTAATGCTATTGCGGTTCTCGAGCTTATACGCTGATTACCAAAAGCTTTTTTTGCAAAAACAGTTGTACGGCCTTTGCTGCGTAACCAGGAGAATGTTTGTTATTACATTTTGACAATTGGTGACAACACGTGGATTCACACTTGTGTATAATATTTAAGACTGTTGTCACAGTTGAGACTGGCCTATTTTAAAAAGAAAATGTAAAACGGCCAATTACTTTTTAAGCATTGCTGCCCGATTGTAATTTAAGTATTTTTCGCCTTTTATTCACATGTGTAACATTGTAGTGGAAATATTTATAATAAAGAACTAAGGAAAAAAAAAAAGAAACAAAGTGGAACAATCAGAAAGATTATAAAAATTTTAAATGAAAAAGAAATAACTAAAAAGACAAGGTGAGATAAATAACTGATAGATAGATAGATAGATCATCTTATTGCTTAGCCCATACGGATACAATACGTCAATGCGACACAAATAATATAAATATAGGTAAAAATGCAATGTAAATATGTACAACAATAAAAGACATAATACAAATATTTAATATAATTAGCATGGTAAACAAACAGCAAAACATAAAACAGAGTAGTCTTTAAGAACAAGGATCCCTAATAGTTTTAAAAATTCCGAAACAGAATAAATACTGTTTTCGATTAACATCGATTTTATTTTATTTTTAAATATTGTCACACTCCTTTCCTGTTTTAAGACTGAGGGAAGCGAATTGAACAGTCTCACCCCTATCGAGTCTGGTGCCCTGTCCGATATCCCCAGTCTATTTAGTGGAATGGTAAGATCATTCCTACCGCGTGTCATGTACCCATGAGCATCACAGTTTTTAGAAAATGTTAGTTTAGTTTGGAATATATAGCACAGAATTTATAATATGTATAGACTGGCCAAGGGTAAAATACCAAAACTAGCAACTATTCAAAAAGGGACGGCATGATTCATGCTGCTTTATACCGGCCATGCATCGAATTATACGCTTCTGTGCTAAGAATACACCATATGCACTAGCTGAGGATCCCCACAATCTAATGCCGTAAGAAATTCTTGACTGAACCTCAGCATAATACAAGAACAATATACAATCGTGTTTCAAATAATATTTTAAGTTTGCTACCAAATAACAAGTCGTATGTAACTTTTTCGTTGAAATATCGCAATGATCTTTCCAGTTCAAATTTTCATCAACGTCAAGCCAAGAAATTCTACTGAATGCTGATACTCAAGAATTGACTTTTATATTAATATCCACATTTGTGATTTTCGTTTGAGGTGTATGGAGGACAGTAAAACTTGTTTTGGACGTATTTAGATGCGGACCATTATCATAAAACCACTGACTCATGTCCCTGAATACATCACTGATGTTTTCTTTAAGTTCTGATTTTTTTTTTTTGGCGATACTAAAGCGGATGTATCATCAGCATACAAAAAAAGAGAACAGTTAATGAAAGAAAGGATGTCGATTATAGATAATATGAATAAGATGGGCCCGAGATCGGAGCCCTGTGGTACTCCAAACGTAACCGGCAGCAAAGAGGATGTAAACGTTTCGAGCATGCTGTTTCCAGATTTGTATCTAATTTTAACAAACTGGACACGATCCATTAGGTATGATTGAAACCACTCGGATACCACGCCTCCAATGCCGTATTGCTTGAGTTTAGTAGGTAATTGTTCGTGATCAACACAGTCAAACGCGCGAGTCAAATCACAAAAGACACCAGCCACACAACTTCTCCGCTGCAATGCCCACACCATTTCATTAATAAAAGCGTGGATCGCCGTTACTGTTACTAAAACCGTAGCTGTCTGCTGCTGATAATGCTATTTTTTTCAAGATATGTTTGTAATTTAAAGAGCATGGCATATTCAAATATCTTGGAGAAACACGATGTAAACGATATCGGACGATAGTTTGAAACGTCAAATGGCGATTTTCTTTTTATAAATTTGACAAACAGCTGAAAATTTTAATTTATCAGGAAATGTTTCTTCACTAAAAGACATATTAACAAGCTGAGTCAGCGGCTCCACTAGAGCTGGCGCTACTATCCGTAATAAACTGTACGGAGCACCGTCTGGACCACAACTACTTTTACATTTTAGTTGTGCAAATATCGTTAACATTTCATTCTCGGAATAAAGGTAAGTACACATATTATTAGAAGTCAGATTGTTGCAATGTGTAAATTTTGATACCTGATTTATTTGAGAAATAATTTTATTAGTCTCATTAACTAAGAAATTATTAAATTTGTCTGCAACAATAACAGGGTTTCTGAAACCATTAATTTCAAATATCAGATTCGAACTATTTGATCCATTATTTCTGAATGTATTTATGATTGACCACGTCGTTTTTGATTTATTATCAGAATTTGCTATTTTTCGTCCATAGTATCCTTGTTTAACACTTGTTATTAATATATTATGCCTACGTTTGGCTTCCAAAAAATATTCCCTAAGCAGAGGATATTGTTTTTGTAGTTGATATAGATCTTTTAAATTTCTGCTTGAGTTTTTAACCTCATCCGTTACCCAACCCCTATCCGATGTTTTGTTCTTGATAGCAGCGAAGACCTACATTCATGAATGCATG